>WAAG01007706.1:3031-19981 GCA_013390105.1 Tichodroma muraria | reverse complement strand
TAGAAGAAAGAAAAAAAAGAAGTTTTTCCTACTGACACCAGGCAAGCTTTTTAAAAAATTTGATTAAGCTGCCTATCAGCACTTGTACCCCATACGTTAAAAGGAGATGCTAGTTCTTTACTACTGAATTAGGAATTAATTTTTAGCTTTGGCAAGAAATGGGCAATTAGAGGTATGGACAATGACACCTGAGCACAAAACAAATCACAGTTAAAGGTAGAAAAGTTCCTATAAAAAAGTATGTCACTATAGGATACTTATTTTAAAAAAAAAATTAAGTTATACCCAAAACCCTCACCTGAAATACCCTACTGTTAGCACAAAGCCTTAAGCTCCTTTAAATAAAGCAAGAATGAGCATGTATAGCCCAACAAAAAGAAGAAAAAAAAAATTTTCTACAACTTAATCTCAGGCTTTTCCATACTTGTTACCAGCGCAAAGTCGCTAAAAGCCCTCAAGGCTGAAGTTAGAAATTTCACAGGAACAAAGCACTTGTTGATTCTCCATCATACCAGTTTCTTATCACTCTATATGCAAGTCAACACACAGCCATTGGGAAACCTGATATAAAGGTATATTAGCTTTAACTGTACAAGTAGGAATCAAGTTTTTTATCGACAAAACACACTACCCTGCTAAAAATATTCAAAGCTACATTTTCTTTGAATTACAAATGCTAACCCTTATCCAGCAAAAATGCTCAGTCTTTTATCAAGATTTTAGTAAAAATAATTTCCTAAGACATAGGAAAAAATTAAAATAGAATATATGCATTCAGAAAAGAATGCATTTCTTGTGTCTTATTTTGCTGTATTTCTATACAAACCTCAAAGGTAAGTCCATTATGTCACACTCACTTTGGAACTTCAAGATATGCCTCAAGCTGAAGTTTGAGACACTGCTACATTTTTTACAATCACAGAAATTCCTGTTAAAAGCCATTACAGTCAGTGGAAATGTTGGTCACACAAACCTCTACATATTGACAACAAAGATCCAAGCTATAGCCATAAAAAATACTGTTCTTTTGAATTTTGTTCTGAACACAACAGATAAACATTGGGTTTTCTTTTCTACAGTAAAAGTCCTTGCAAGCCTGCAAAAGAATCATACAAAGCACTTAAAACGTTAACATTTCCAATTTACCCTCCCCTCTTTCTTGAGGGTTGCAACATCTTGAATTCTAAACTAAATGCTTCGAATTCTGAAGCAGATGAAGTACAGTGCACATTGCTCACTTTAACGAAGTACACTACAGCAAGGCCATTCCTTTCTTTCACTAAATGCCCATAGAAATCTATGCACTAAGCACTTGCTCTTTCTTTTCTTTTTTTAGGAAACTTTTCGGTGGACCATCGTATTTTCGGCCGTAAGCGTAAGGCTTTACATGCGAGATGCTGCATTTGTATCCAAATTGCACGGCATGAATCAGCAAACAAAGAACGGGTGCTCGCTGATGTCTGTTTCATTCGCAGTGAAACACTTCCCCTCCGCGTACAAGAGGAACATGCTTTATCTCTGACAGGATTTCTTGGTTAGGGTTATTCGGTTGGTTGGTCTTTTAAAGACCATACAAGTTTTAAAGACCATAGTTTTGGTAGCTACAGTCAGAACGCTACGATTAATTACCTAATATGCACTCGAGAGACTGTTTTAACAGCAGCTGTTTAAAGAAAGGAAATACGCATTGAAATATTTCATTTTTACTATGACACTGGTAAAAATAAAGGGAGAAGAGGAAAAAACGCCTAATTCTGAAGGGTAAATACAGGTTCCCCAGAGAGAGAAAGCCGCAGCAGGCGCGGCTCTGCTCTCCCCACGCTGAACGAGCCTTTACTGCCGCCTGCCTGAGGCCCCGGAGTCCCACCGGGGCTTCCTCGGGCTTTTCCTTCGGAGAGCGTCAAACCGAGAGGTCCAAAGGAAAGGCTGGACACGCCAGAGCCGCCCTTTCACCAGGGCTGCGAAAGGTCGCTCGCACGAAACTTCCCCCTGTCCCAGCCCCGGGCCGCTGCGCGCCTCCTGTCCAGCGAGCATTAACTTCATCTTTATCGCCCCGTCGCCTCCTCCGCTATCCACACACGTCCCGATTTCGTATACTTTTTTTTTTTTTTTGGTCAGTTTTCTCGCGGTGGGGATGCCGCACGGCAGCGAGCCCCTCAGCCCCTGGGCCGGCACACCTTGCGGGCTGCTGGCGGAGCCAGCCTCACACCTCGCAGGGCAGAGCCTGCCCCGGTGCTGACAGGGAGGGAAACGCGGAGCGGAGAGCGCTGCGGGGCACTCGGAGCGAGCCCTCCCGGCGCGGGGCAGCGCGGTACTTTACCCGTGCAGAAGGTGGCGAGCGCCGAGGGGTCGCAGGCTGCGGCCAGGCAGGACAAGCCTTCCTCCATCCCTCCGNCGGGGCAGCGGAGCCCGCCGAGCTGCTCCCGAACGGGAAAGCGGCAGCTGCTCGCACAAGGGCGGGGGGGGGGTGGGGGGGTGTCCTGCTCCCTCCCCACAGGGAACCGCAGCAACCGGGAACCGACACCCCCGCGCCGGTGCCACCGCGCCGCACGCACGGTGCTCACGGCCGGGGGCACAGCGGTGCGCGGACCATAAACAGCCCACAGGCACCCGCCTGTCCGCGCTCGGGGCATAGAGAACCGCCAGCAGCGACTAACGCCAACACCCGCGGCAGCTGCAGATAAACCATTATTGTTTCAAAGCATGTCTGTCTGTCAGAAACGGCACACATGTATCGTCAGCCACAGCGCGACATGAGGAGCGACAGGAGCAGTGACACGGGGAGTTCACACGGGGGGGAAGAAGGGGGCAGCAGTTTGCTCAGTTTTATATTGGAATATTTTTCACATGACATCGTTTCGAGGCGAAAAAGCAATGACATCACTGGCAATATGCTCATATCCATTATATGAAAACTAAGCAAAATATCACGGCTTAAAAGCAGCAGCTTTGCAAAGTTACCATTCTGTTCAGCAGAAGGGAACTCGTATTACAAATGCATTACAATCTACTTAATGTGATCATGATTTTGTCTGTCTTGCACGACGAAGCACAGCCAGATGAGAACTAATGAATGCAACATGTGTTCATTCTTTTGGTAGCCGTGCCTGAAGCCAATTGGCAGAATGACTACAGCAAGATAAATGTCAAAACAAAACTATTTGTGAATATGTACTGCATGTATTTTGACTCTTCTATCATACTTGAAATAGTTTATTATTTTTGAGATTTGCAAGTATATTAAACAATTCTGGATTAAAGTTTAGATTTCCAGACAACAGTGGGATAGTAAAAAAAAAAAAATAAAAAAATGTGTGTGTGTGGGGGGGGAAGTCCGTGTCTCCATTCAAAAAACAAGGAGGGGCAGCACTTTTTTTCCACCATCAGAAATGGTTGATAAGGTTAATAGGTTCATAAGAACACATATAATTAGGAGTGCACACAATTGGTTTTGTCTGTTTTCTCCAGAATTAACGATCTACATAACTACAGTAGTATATTTCTTTTCCAGCAGCTCCTGATCGACTGGAGGAATCGACCTCTGCAGTGATCTAAAAAAAGAGATGGCAGTCAGCTGAACGCAGCTCTGCAGTATGAAGTCAGCCAGACAACTACTGTGATTATTAAAAGGGGAAAGGACTAGGAAACTGCCTGGTGGAAGATGATAAAGCATAAAAGGCAAGTGCACACAATTAAGGACCCTAATGAAGCCAGGGCCTCAACACACAGCTGTGGCACTGGGACTAAGAACCCACCTTCCTAACTTGTCCCAACCCCTATGTTGCATCAAGTCATTAAACGACCTTAATTGCAAGCAGAACACTGAGTCTTATCTTGGGTGGGCTGGGCAGATGGAATAATTTAACACATACACTTTTGTATCCTTTCAAACTCAACATGCTTCCCAATACAACTACGAAGCCTTGGAAGAAACGACAGGCAAAATGCCCCATGAGGCCAAAGAGACCTCGTATGTACTGGTTAGACCAGCGCCAAGAGCAGAAAGAGGCTTGATTTGCAATCTTAAGTGGCCATTAGTGCTCTGAACAATGAAACAATACATGCAACCAGCAAAAAGCATCCAATGTAGCTCACATCAACAAACTTCCTTTAGAATGTATCGATTTTGAAGTAAGTAAAGCGCATCGTATGAAAAAGTTAGGCTCTTACTGTAAAATGCCGATGAAGCACTGCTATTTCTGGGTATCTTTAACAAAGCTTAGTGCCTGCTCCATCAAAAGCATACAGGATGAGGCAGAAGGAACCAAAGCAAATGTCAGCACCATCAGAATGATTCTTGGAACTCTAACTTTTGAAACAAGTTTTCAGAAGGCCCAGTGTACACAGCCCCCTGAAAATGGCAGAAGCACTCTTAACTCACCCATCGTCCTGTTCCCTGCTCAGCTGAAGACTTGATCACAATTCCTCAAGTTGCCTTTAAATCTCTCCTGATAACCTTACCTCCTCGTTAGGATATTTCACTCATCTGTCTCTGGCCCTCCCATCATACCTGTCCTTCTAAGCCACCTATCTTCAACAGCTGTTTATACTTTTCAAGCCTGAACACCATCTCAGCTCCCTCTTCCCTGCTGTTACTTAACAGGAATAGTTGGTGATGAGGAAGTGTTCTTTTTAAGTATTTGAGATAGGAACAAAGAATGAAAAAAATATTCAAAATACGGCACACATCAAAATAAAACATATACACAATGTAAGTCTTTGCTTAGGAAAAAAAACCCTCTCAGGTTATTAGCAGTGCAAAGTGCATTGCTACACCATGAAAAAAACACTCTTCAATCTAACAAAATAAAGCCTGTTCAAGACCAGGAACGGAGCTCTGCACACTGTACAAGCACAGATTAGCTCACTGCTTGTTTATCCCCAACATACAGATATTTAGGAACACCACACATCTGGTGCTGTTCAGAACAGCAAATGTCTCAAAGACTCCAGCAGCACCAGTTTATGACTGTACAAAAGGAATGATTTTAGACAAACTTCAGATTTTCTTGAGTGAAAAACCCTCCAATGTGCCTTTTCTTCAGAGGAGGGAGCAAATGGCTCCTCCAGCTTTTGAAGACAGCCATAGGAAGGCATGAAGTCTTTGGAGTCACCACTCCCATGGGAAGAGGGGGACAAAGCACGTCCCCCTGCCTCCATATTGAAAAAATTACCTTCCAGCCACCCAGAGCTAACTGAGGAAACCAGAGGTGTCCCCACCAAAGTCACCTTGTCCCCAGCTGCAGAACAGACACTTGTCCCCAGAACATCTTTAGTACTTAGAGGGGAAAAAAAAAAAAAAAAAAGATTATCTATTGAGCTTCCTTGGCAAGTGATACTGCTCCTATTCAGTACCACTTTCAGGTACTGAAAGTACCTGCCATAAGAAATTTGGAAACTGGTTTTCACAGAACTAGGGTTTCTTAATTTCCTTCATATATAGGAGATTTCAGATCCAAGAGCTGCTGCATGAGGCAATCACAGTGTTATATTCCATCCAGAAGATGACTGGAAGCTCTCCCTATCTACCTTTTATTCATAAAACCTGTAACTGTTCCTAAGCATCACAAAGTGGTAACTGTAGTGACACTAGTTTAAATGCCTGTCTTGCTACCTGAACTGCAAGAGGGCAGCACTAATTAATTTGTTTCCTCATAAATATGAAATCAATCATGTTTCCACTAGCAAATGATCCTTCAATTACTTTGCTTTCAACTTTATGAAGAGAAACTGCAGCAATGTTTCAGTTGGCAATTAACCTCACTGCCAAACAGTAGCACCCTTCAGCAGCTGCATTTAATAGCTTTACCCCACGGAAAAGAGAGAATAAAACTAATTTTTTTAATAACCACCAAATTCTTAAAGCCTTTTATTTCCTTATCTTTAGGGGGGGAAATTTTCTTTCAGTTTGTTTTTAAACCCATGTTAAACCTGCTATCAGTTAGCAAGCACAACAGACCAAAACCATCGCATCAGGTGAGACAAAGTAATTGAATTTTTACAAGACACACTTTGGTCAAGGATGCTCATGGCATCAAACCTATTTCCAGCAGTACTTGTGAGGTGCTCACAAGTTGGTTAGTGAGCTAAAAAGGACAAGGATGATCTAGCAGGATACAATGATCCCATTAACACCTGTGGGATGTGGCAGCCTCTGCTTGCTCCTCTTCACTCCAGGTGCTGGGCACTGCAATAAACCCGAATAAAGTTCCATTCTCTGAAGCATTAATTCCAAGAGTGATGAAAAGCAGGACCTTTGACTAGGATTAAGGTCACTTAGAGTTGGCATAAGGCAGCACTACTGCTAGAATAAGCATCCTTGCCCTTCTCCTCCATCCTTCCCACTCTCATCCTGCTCCTGCCAGCACAGCTCACGGGGCTGCACAAGGAAGCACACCAGGAGACTGAACGGCATGAAACTTAGCTCACCAACATCAAAAGAGGGAAACTCACTAGGCCAGTCATATGGTGTATGGCACAACGAGCCATGCTGCAGCAGCAAGGAGGTGGCAGCACCCTCTGGAAAGAGTGGTGGGAATCTTGTCTGTCAACAGCAGCTCTGCCCGCGGATGACTTAAGGAGGTTGTGAAACAGCTACATTTGTAAATCTCATTTCATTGCCAGAAAACCGAGCAAAATAAGAACTGATACAGAAAAGAGTGAAGTCCCTAGGCAAGCAGTGCCAGTGCAGGATGCAGCAGAGTGCACACAGGAGTGTCTGAGGCCCTTCCCTTATCACCCCTTCCTAGACTGGAAACTGAGTTCCTTCACCCGATGGCATTTGTCTCAAATGGAGACGACACGCAGAAAACATGAGAAACAAGAGGTGTACATTGGATCTTAAAAATTGTCCTGGGGCTGTCCTCCACAACTAAACCATACCCAGAATTAAACTAAACCACAGTAAACCTAGGTCAACCAGCCTAGGGAAGTGATCTGAACGGAAAAACTTATTTTATATTTGTTGCCCAAACACACGTTGCCTAATCTGAAAAAGAAAACCTGCAAACAATACAGAGCCCTCCAAATGCAAATGCTAATTTAAGAATAACCACAGGAATGCCTATTTTTGTCAAGGGGTTTGCTGCTGCAGCAGCTGTACCAACACGACGGAGGTGGCAGCAGGCTGATGTGGAGTGTAGGAAGGGTGGCAATGTGTAAGGCTGGTATTTCACTGAGCATAACATCAAACCACAGCTGTAGCATGCCTTCCGCTGCCTGCCTGGAGCACTTGCATGCAGACTGCTTGCAGCTGCCTTCCTGCCTATCCTGTAGACAAGATGAAAAAGTATTAAATCTAAAACACAGACACAAAAAGGTTTTTCTCCGGCAAATCTCGTGTTAGGCTATATGCTCCAGACCACAGTTCAGACCGCATAACCTAGGTGGTGGCCCATGAAAATATGCAATCCTATCCATGAGGAAACAAAGGGTCTGAAGAGTAGCATCCTTGTTAGATGTTAGATCCTATCTTTACAGAGATAATCACAGTTTCATCTCTAGTCAAGAACTGAGTTTCAAACACACAACATTTGCGTAAGTGGTACTTTTAAAAGTCCAGGGAAATTGTACAAGGCTGTTCAACATGACTCATTTCCATTTTCTGAAAGTGATCAGCAGAAGTCTGATTAATAGTGACAACTAACTGGTGGTCTTAGTCATATCAAAGATATGGTTATGGACTAGCTATGGTGAAATGATTGCTGTCTATCCAACAGAAAGGTAAATACTGCTTCTGCCATGCAGAATCGGGAACACAGCAGTGCAGAGACAATCTACAAACAGTTTTCTAATAAAGCACTTTCAAAATATCTACTTCTAGAAATATGACGCTGCTTAAGAGTTGTGTATCCTTTGAGAGAATTATTAAATGTCATTCTTGCATGTCAAAACATCTCCAGGTGCTAGCTGTTTCCATTAACACACTGCTGCAACGGTGACTATTTTTACTGCTTTTAAAAGTAATAAAAAATAAACTAAAAATAAACAAACAAACAAAAAGAAAAAACCAAAAAAAAAGAGAATTTGAAAAAGCACACTATTTATTACAGAGACCAAAAAGTTTCTTGTAGTTTCTTGTTTACTATCCACTCTGACGTGTTGAGGAGGTAGAAAAGCCTTTATGAAAAAAAACCAAAACACCAAAAAGCACATTCCTTCCCACAAAACTAGTTCTGATTAAGGATGTCCAGCACAAGACTTGTGGATGCACAGAGGGCTTGCACAGTGGGTGACCAGCTCAGCTGTTCACTGGGTGATGTTTGACTGCACTGCAATCACTCCACCCCATCCCAAAGGGTGGCTCAGACACATGGCAAGCCATGTAGATGACGAACAAACCTCACAGGTGCCAGTCTGGCTTCTTGAAGACTGACAGAAACACCTTTTGGCTTCCAGACTTCTGCATATGTCAGCATAACCCAAATCTCCCACCTGAGGGGTGGAGTGATCATCTCCATTTGTGATCACGCAGCAGAATCAGAGCACCTCTGACTTAAATACTACCTAGTACACACAAATGTGATGTAGGTGTCAGACCTTAAGCTATTACTCCACTTCAAAATCTGACCTTATCGAAAGATCATTTACAGCCACACAGTTTTCACATATTTGTACAGCTGTACAGTCCATAAATTAATTATCCTTCCGACAGCACGGACTATCGAACTAGGTGGTTTAACGGGAATCTGTAAAAATAGTTTTATATCCATGTCATTCCTTTAAATTTAGTTGACAGCAGATTTTTGTACTCTCAAGGAAAATGGGTCACAATAATAAACATCATGTTTTATTTACAAATATAGGATTGAACTATTGTGAAATCCCTAGGCAGAGTTTAAGACCTATGCTATTAGAAAAACACACAAGATACACATTTGTGTTTTTTCAAAAAGGCAAGTATGTAAATTCCTGTTAACTTCTCTTGCTTTTCAGTAGCGTTCTCAGTATCCTAAAACTTGGTGAATATAAAATCGGAAGAACAAACCATACTATTTCCAAAAATTGCTTGATAAAAGATTGTTTTTAGGAAGAATCACATTGATCCACACACAGAAGTCAAAACTATGCAAAAAATAAAATCTGCCAGAATAGAAGTCATGCTTACTTGAAAGTCTGAGTAACACTATGGACATTAACATATGGACATTAACATTTTTTTCTTCCTGTAGGAATAGTAGTATTACAAAAAAAAACCTGGCACAACTGATACCTTTGCCAGCCTCTCTCTGGAGAGTAAACAAAGGGCAGTAAGAGATAAGTGCCCCACATTTTAACTGGTAGTTCTTTCACAGGAGTCGAGACCAAAGTCAGCTTTTGACTACAGAATTGTGTTGGTATTGCCAGAAAATAAACATTCTATAGGTCAGAAAAAATAATTTCTTCCTCTGGATCACCAATCCTCTTATGATAGCTAAAGGTCAAAGCAAGGAAAAAACAGGCTAATTTCAAGGAGGGAGAAAGAGAGGGAACTGTGATGTGCAGCAGAGCTCTAACGGAACTGACAGACTAAACAGCTGTGTCAAGACAAGGACACACCATTCCACAGGGGAAAAACACCACACAGGAGAAAACAGAGAAGGTCCTTGATGGCTTTAAGAAATGCAGTTGTATTTTTCAAGGATCCAGCTTACCAAAGACTCAGAGACTGACTAAAGGTCAGAAGCAGCAGGAGTTTGATGGTATCATATTACCTAAGAGGCAGTTCCACACACTGTGGAACCACCAGCCCTGAGAGGTGGGGATGGTTATGGCAACAAACAATCGAGCTCACTATGTCCTTACTTCACCAGAAGAAACTGTGGTACTCCAGACCTGCCTAGTTATTGTCAAGCAATAAGAGCTGAAAAACAAGAGAACAATCTAGAACACACTGAAATCACAAGTTTTAAAGGCATTTGATCAAGCCTCAAATAAAGAGTTTACCCATCTATTTCTTGAGAAGGATAAAGTTCATGAGCTAAGTGAATAGAATACTGGGGTGATAGGGCTACAACTAAAAGCAACTTCTTTGCTAGCAAAAGATACAACTGTACTGACTGCTCCAAACTCCCAGCATCTTAGGATAAGGAATAAACTCTATATTTGCAAACAAAGTAAACTAAAACAATAAAAACTAGAAAACATGTCCTGCTGTTTTCTTTTATTTAAATACAGACTACAGAAGCATTTATATTTTTTTTTTAATATGCAAGAGTATGAAGTTCACAGGTTTCACCTAACTAGCTGCTAACATGCAGGTTTACACATGAATCACAGAATGGTCTGGGTTGGAAGGGACTTTAAAGTTCATTTTGTTCCAACTCCCTGTCATGGGCAGGGACACGTTCCACTAGACCAGGTTGCTCAGAGCTCCATCCAACTGGGCCCTGAACACTTCCAGGGATGGGACATCCACAACTTTTCTGGGCAACCTGTGCCAGTGCCTCGCCACCCTCACAGTGGAAAATTTCTTCCTAATACCAAATCCATATTTACTCTGAATTTGAATCCATTCCCCCTTGTCTTGTCACTACTGGCTCCTGTAAAAAGTCTGTCTCCACTGTTCTTGTAGGCTCCCTTTCGTTACTGGAAGGCCACAATTATGTCACCACAAAATTTTCTTATTTCCATGCTGAACAATCCCAAATCACTTAGCCTTTCCTCATAGGGGAGTAATGAGCACAATTCTACCACAACATTTTTAGGCAGAAACTTGACAAACACCTTTACACATAGCTTCTTTTAATCAAAGTTTTGAGGATTGCGTGTGTTTCTTTTTCAACACTAAGTTCTGAACATACAACTTACATTGGAAATACATATAAGATATGAAATGGACTGTAAATACTTTCTCTTATATCAGCTTGTACCATGTTTAAAGCACTCCACAAAACCAAATAGAGAATTACAAAACTCTTAAATGCATATGGTTACACAGATTTTAAATTGTGGACATAATAAAGCATTGTCACATTTACAGTCTATGATGTTCTTTAGTAGTCCAAATTTTTAAAGTAAGTGAAACCTGACCTCAAGACAGTCTTGAGATATAAAAGATGTCCAAATCTTAGTAAAGAGATCTAAATTAGTTAACAGAAATATTTTTTTTAAATCATAAACACCAGAGGTTATATCTGACCACTGAATTATTCAGTCCAATATACAAGTTCCAAAAAAATCCCGCAACATTCTTTTTTCTATCCTCTGGCCAGAAGAATTTACAGCATGTTCAAGAAGTTTTAGTCAAAGCAAGAAAAGAAGACAAACAGTAACAGTGATTTATTTATCTGCAAGTCTGTAATCACCACAGAAGCTTATAGGACACAGAGCACCAGACAATGTTACAATTTCAGTGTAAGTTTTATTTAGTAGCAATGTTTTTGCCTGCCACCTCTATAAACAGGAAGACTCAGCTATTTCCTTCAACAAACTGCTAGTGACTTACTATCTTAACACAGCCCACAGGAAAATCTTCTTGAAAGTAACAAACCTGCAATGCTGAACATTTGATCCTATTTCTCCAAGGTCTGTATTTACAGCATGAATATGTGTTGGTTTCTTGGGTTGTTTGTTTTTGAGGGTTTTTCCAACATCAATGAAGGCATCTACAGGGAAACATTCACTACCAAATTATATTGAAAGACATCAGAAGAAAAGGAATGGTATTAGACAGCAGTGAGAAGATTGGCTTAAATACGAGAAAATTCCAGTTCCCATTTCTGAATTTTTCACTAAATGCTGTGTGTTTTTTAGGCATCATTTGAGGATGCATCCCACTGGCAATGTAACAGATTTGAAGCATGTCCTTCCCCATCAAATACAGTTTTTCTCTACTCTGTCAAATTGCTCAATATTCTGCCACCCCATATGAAAACAAAGTGTAAATTTTTACTACAGCAATCGGGAATTAATGAATTGCTGCAAGTCACTTGTGGAGCTTCCTTACACTTACACAGCTCAGATACTAACAAACTTACATAGACACATTTGTGTTGCAAAACTAACCCTCAAAACCACCTTGTTGAAGGTCTGTCGCCCTGCAAGGTGGCAGCTCCTCCCAGCTCCTTTAAAACAAAGCTAAGAGAGAGCAGTTGAGGACTGCAAATGACTATACTTTGTATCTTTCAATGTTTCCTTAACAGAAGATTTATACGTCAGTATTTTTCTTTGCTATGCTCTTGACAGAATTCAAATCACTCGTTTTGTCTCACCACAGGAGAATTACTTGATTTAATGAGTAACTCATTTGATGGGTAATCAGGCAACCGATTTTATCTGCTTCATTGCTATCAAGAGGTCAGCACTACCTTCCATTAAGGCAAATTACAGGTTTTCAAGCATACCTGCAATCAGATGAAATCAAGTTTGTTCTTGCAGCATCCTCAAAGTCCATAGAGGATATGTGCACTGGAGGAATGTGGGGAGAAGTGGAAAGAGGAGGATTAAATTAAACAGTAATTTGGAGGAAGCATCTTACTGTTTTCACTGATGAAATCAGATCTATGGCATTAAAAAGGACATAAGAGAACATGATTTTATTCGCATTGTCTCCTTCCTTTTCTCATTTATAAACCAATTGTTATTCTTAGGCAGGATAGGAAGGAACATTGGAAGGAATGTACTAGCAAACAGTAAACTGAGTTTGTAATCCAATCTTAATCACCCACCTGAAGAGCCATACAAAGGGGTCTGCAATTATGCTACATCTGAGACCACCAAGCAAGGGCATCACATGTAAATATCAACATATGATGAGCATTTAGTCTACTTAAAAATAAATAAATAAATAAATAAAAATTGCATTAATCTATAGTTACAATAAGTTTAACTGTTAAACATCTGTTTATTTCCATGAAGCCCTCCAGCCTACAAGAACACAACTCAAAGCAATACCTTGGGCTGTCTGTACCCCACGCACACACATCGGTGGTGTGGAGCACCTTGATGCAGGTGGGGACACCAGAGCGGCTTCCCAGCACAGCTCCACTCTCCTGCAGACAGGATGGAGTCAGGCAGTGGCTGTGGGAATGGAGCCGACCATTCCTGAACACAGGCCAGAAAACACTTGCAGATAACTGCCTGCAAGGTACCACACTCTCCACTAAAAGGATTAAGAGTGGAAATAGCACGTACTTGGCACAGACCTCTGAGTCAGGAGTTTGGTTTAGATCATTAGCAAATTAGCAGCTTGAACAGGATTCACTGTTGGAAGATTTGATTTGGTAAGAAAGTTTTAGATCCTGCTGCACAATTTAGCAGGGAGGAGCCTGGCTGGTGGCTGTGCCCTGGGAGGAAAGGGGGCACAGCTTTGAACACAGACCACCTCGTCAGCGAGGGGAGGGACAGGCTAAAAACCTGGGAGAAGCTCCAGCTGCCTGAAAAGGAGATCAGGAGTCACCTCTAGACTATTGTACCCTACGCTTTGATACAATTTAACATAACATGGCAAATTTCAACAAGTTAGTACAGTAGGTATCCTCAGATACAGAAGTCTTTAGAAAAACAACATTTTATCAAAACCACACCCTAATAGCATTTGGACAACTTGGGCTATATTAAATATTAAAAGATGCTTTCACTGCTTCATGTTCCCAGTGACTATCAGAGAAAAAAGAATGGCTATTAATATTGTTACTCCATCAGTTAAAAAAAATTGCTTTTGCAAACTGCTCAAGTACTTTTATTTCCATACTGTTTTGCTAGGAAAAAAAAGTTTAATAAACTCATAAAGATGATAAAACCAGTACTATGCTGACTTAATTGAACTACAGACAAAAAAAAATCTGCTCTAGAGTACAGTACTGCATTTGCTTTTGAAATGATCTGTTGTTAAAAGAGAAGGAGTAGGGGAGGAATTTCAGCCTCCTATTGAGAGGTGGTGATGGGAGTATATTCTACAACTGCAAAAGTGCATTTCAATATTTGGTGTAGCTGGAGGAGAGTGAAGCCTCCCATGGGTGAGTGAAGTTGTCTGCAGGGCAGAGCCCCTAGGTAGCAGGATCTGTTCACAGAGATGCAGTTTGAACAGGACAGCCAGACAGTGTCAGGTTAAATTAACCATCTTTGTTTTAAAATGTGTTCTGAAGCCAACTTCAGAATCCAGCTTCCTTGTGTCAGTTAATTCAGCATCACTTCCCCCACACATACGTCTGATTCTCATGCTTTTTCCTTTTGCAGCTTCGAGGGCAGCTAAATTTCCAGTTTTGCTAAACAAACACACCAATTCTCTTCCTTATACTTCACAGCTTCATCAAGCACGGCCTTAAAGAAAATCAAACCATTAAAATATTCCTGATGACATCATATCCTTCAGTAGTAGAGCTCATGATGCAAAAAAAACCCCAAATGAAACACCACAAACAAACAAACAAACAAAAAAAACAACACCAACACATCTGGAGTGTACAAAGCCTCCTCTACCTGGAGGTTCAATCCCTGGATATGCACCTCTTGGTAATATTTACTTCACTTTGGCTGACTTGAGCATTCGTGACAAAAATGAACAAAAGCCTCTTATTTTTATGGGCCATATCGATTGTTCCAATGCATGCTGATCCTATCTTCTACAAACAAAGCCAGGATTTAATTGCACTGGAGTATTAAGCAGAAAGCCTTTAAAACTCTTTTCTGTTTAACCTGTCTGAATTGCAAGTGGCTGTATCAGAAAGGACTGAAGCAGGTGCCATTGTGAAAAATAACCTGCAGTCATACGTGGGCATGTGCGGTACCAAAGTCCCTTCAAAACACATAAGTGATAAAGAGTTACGAGTTTGCCTTTCTAACTTTCACGAAGATTAACGCAATTTTAGGTTCATAAAACAAAAAAAAAACATACCTTGCTCTAGGCATTGCTGACATTGCTGGATTATTCCTAGCACATTTAGGAGGGGCTGCACAATGATAGCAAATCCACACACCTGAATTATCAATGTAAAATTCCTAAAGTTCCAGTTTAAGTCAGACAAGACTGTGTATTTTTGCTTCTATTCATTCTTCTAGATGTAAGCTGAAATTTTGTGCCCATTACAGTTTTATAACTCCTTTGTAGATTATGAAAACAAATAAGTAAAGCACATCAATGAAAACAAACTCATGGGTTTTTTCCATAGTAAGAGTCAAATTTCTGGTCCACTTGAAAATCCAGCAAGGTAGCAATTCATTGGCCATGCTGAACAAATCAGAGGTCCACAAAAGGATTCCAGACACAAAAAGTAAAAACCAAAACCTAGGCCACATGAACACAGACCACTCTGCAAACCCTCCCAGTGACGGGATGGAATTTCCTCACTTCAGCCAGTATTTTGTTTCCCAAAGCTCACACTGACCAAGGCCCTCCTAAGGAACCCTTGGGCTGCATTAATTTTCCCACCACAACAAGACAAGAGCTGCTTCCAGCTCTGTGCCAGACACGAACGACACACACCAGCCCCACGGCATCTCCAAAGCAAGGACAACCTCCTGGGGGAGCCACGGAAGGAAAAGCCACGAATTCCTTGCACTAAAGGGTCTATTTCCAAATTCCTCCTGGGATTGCCTTTAAATAATGACATTAAAGCTGTTTACTCCTCTTTGACAACATGCACAAAGGTGCTAATTCCACAGGTTTGGGAATAGAGAATGTCAAACATATTGGCATGTTTGACACTAAGCACCAAGCAGGAAATAAAGTTTAGGGAATGTTAGCAAAGAGGGGAGAACAGATGGCCAACAAAATACCTTTATTTCCTTTAAATATTATTTCCTTTTATCCTGTTTTTGCTTTTCTTGCCTATTTAAAGTATGAATTGTTGATGACAGGAACTGTTTTGAGGCTCTTATTATGCCAGAAGAGGTGCTTACATGAAAGAACATCTTTTTTACTTTTTAATCTTGTAAATTTCTCCTAGTATTTCTGCCTAAAAACAAATAAACTTAGTCTAGGATTTTTCACAACATACACAAATCCAATCCCATCTGCACATCAAAAAGACTGAAAACCCCCCCCAGATTTAAAATTTACACTTCGTTTCTCTCTCCAAAAGGACCTTGACAGAAATGAAACCTACTGCTGGAACAGCAAAGATTAAAACGATTTATTTCAAATCCTTATTTGTTTTTCTCTCTCTTCCTTAGTCTAAAAACAGAGTTGAAAGATCTGGCAACTAATCCTTCTTTTGTCAAGTGGCAAATAACAAAACTCAAATTTCTCCAAATAAAGGCTAAGGGCTCCCTTTCTTGATAAAACAGGACCTGATTACAGATACTCCCTAGATCTCAACATCAATTCATTTTAAAAACAACCTGATGGTGGGGTCAAGCAGGTTCCTTAGTGACAGGAGCAAACAAGATCCCACCTGCACAGAGGGTCAAAAAGTGGCCTTGAAGATTGATTTGTCCATATGCAAACCTGCACCTGTGACCCACAGAGCCAGGCACTGACCTGGCCCCTGAGAGCAGCTCACTGAGGGTCATAAAGGACAAAGCAGCACCAAGATAGGAGGTGGCTACTGCAAAATTCAACTGAGTTGCAACATGGGCCACACCTGCTCAGTGACCATAAAGGAATTACTGTGTCAAGTGAGACGACAAAATGGTACTTATTAATGAGTTGGTTTAGGGTTCAAAACTCTTGAGATCCTATCTCTGGCATGGGGAGATTATATTAACTTTAAAAACGTGCTTACCTCTTAAGGAAGCAGCAGCAACAATATGCCTGGGGCTACTTGAATACTGAAGTCTACAGACAACATTAGGCAGAAGTTTCAGCAGTACAGAACACTTTTCACATAGAAAATAATCTGGACAGTCTTACTGCACATGCTGCAAAGATAAATCGTGGAGCATTAAAAGAAGTTGTTAAGACAGGATGTGTCCCACTTCCTCTTCCTTCTCATTGAAAACTAAACAACATAAATCACAACCAGTTATTTCAAATGAAATCAACCCCTGCCAGGCATCACTGCTTGCTAATGCTTTCCCTCTGCCCACCTC
>WAAG01007700.1:5527-64288 GCA_013390105.1 Tichodroma muraria | reverse complement strand
CAAACCATTCTCTGTTTCTATGAATACAATCAAAATCAGGTTTATAACTTCAAAAATTGTTTCTAATCCCCCCTTCCCTATCCCAAGTCTTTCAAAAATCAGAGCCAGAGGGCCTGGCCTCCAGGTTGGACTCAGACTGACAATGAGCCTTAAAGATGAGAGTAGATGGGCCAACACCTCCAGTCAGTGCTCCCCAGTATGTGGACAGTGTGGTTTACCTTAGCCTGAGTTTTCTGCTGCCCTTGGTCTCTGTACCTAATCCTACAGGCTGAGCAGTCCTTGGCCTGAAAGATCCAGGGCAGGGCCTCTCTTCCCACAGCTGAAGTATCCTCACTTTCTCTGTCTTGGATTATCTCAGGTAACAGCAAATTTTCATTCCTTTGCTCTCCGCCCCTTCACATCAGTGCTCCAGTGCCTGCTCAGAGCCAGCAAAATTAGTCCTCACACCCTCTAAAATCCCTCTAAAAGCTCTCTTGGGGATGCTTCAGGGGCTGGAAGGCCACAATGAGGTCACACCCTCTCTTCTCTAGGCTGAACAAACCCAACCTTTCCTCATAGCAGAGGTGCTCCATCCCTTTGAGCATCTTGGGGCCTCCTCTGGACTTGCTCCAACAGCTCCACGTCCTTCCCGTGCTGGGACCCTGGAGCTAGAGGCAGAACACGTCCCAGGGTTGCTCCAAGGGCTGCTCTTGCACTCGGGTTGGTCAGATGAGCCCCGGCGCAGATGGATCCCTGCAGAGTGCCGGATCGAACCGGGGGGTGGACAAATAGCATCCCTAAACAGCTTCATAGCACACTGAAAGAAAATCCATGTTCCCAGAACAGCTTTTCAGCCTCAGGGATAGATGCTGAAGGACTCGTGCTGCTGCCAATGCGCAGCCCCACGGTTTCTAAAAATGACAGATGATAGTTTTCTGTTACCTAAAGTATTGCAGTGAATTTGGTGTGATTCTGGATCAGGCCTCAGTTGGACAGATAAAGGTGAATTGATTACTGAACTCAGAATTAATGGTTGCTTAAATGTCCTAATTGCATTTGTTCTGAGCAGAATGTGATCCTAAATTGATAATATGTATGCAAGGCACTTGAAAGTGGTCAATTTTCCTAAGTTGGGAACAATTACAAACAAGAAACGATTGGAGGAAAAAACGAGAAAAAATAATGTGTGTTCTAAATGAGGATTGCTTAAGAAAACTTTGATAGATGCTGTCTCCTCCACAGCATGCACACAGTTCTGCAGTCACTGAAGATATTCTTAGCTAAGAATCTATCATTGTTAAGGAAGAGAAAATCAGAAATAATAACAGTAATAAAAACCCCAACAGGAAAAGAAGGGATTTGGTAACAAAAGCAATGAATTAACTGTTACATAATGCAGAGACCTGGAAGGCTAATCTGGAAGAGCAGTCAATGAAAATTATGTTTGGTGGCATTAAGGACTATTAAGGAGTGTGCGTGTGTGTGTTTATATGCACGTGTGTCAAGAGGAAAATAAATGCTGCATGTTGGTTTTAGATGAAGCTGGTAAAGACTCTGCTCTGATATTGCAAAAAAAAAGTGTCCAGTCAAAAAAGAGAAAAAGCATCCTGATGGGTCCATATCCTGCTGAGGGGATGGAAAGACGCTTGCTCCAGCAGTAGCCAGGCAGCACATTAAATGGCAACTGGTAAATTGAAATGTTTGTACGTGTCTAGGACTAGAAAAACTACATTGAATGGTTTCATGTATGTCAGTACCTGGGTGTTGGGGAAGGGTGTACCCAGAGAAGCTGTGGCTGCCCCATCCCTGGAAGTGTCCAAGGCCAGGTTGGACACTGGAGCAACCTGGGATAGTGGAAGCTGTTCCCACCCATGGCAGGGAGTGGAACTGGACGGGCTTTAAAGTCCATTCCAACCCAGTCCATCCTATGATTCTATGAAGTTAGTCTAACAAAACAGGATGACATTTGTTTAGGTGAGCTGATGGATGGCAGACAGGGGGAGACTCCTAGCACTGGGGTTTAATAAAAGATGGAAGAGATGCTGCAGACCCCTTGTAGTCAGAAGACCAGACTCCCTGTGGGACCTCCAAGAACCTGCTCACTCACATCAGTTGCTGAGGATACAGTTTTCATACACTAAATGTTACTGAAATTAGGACAAGTCATATACTGTGAGTGGTCAGGTCTGCTTGGGGAGCTGATTTTGTGTCAGCAGTGGGCTCTCAGGAAGACAAGTGCAAATTCATGCACTCAGAAACCCCCGTGGGCAGAGGAAAGATGGTGTTTTGGAGGACAGTGACTCATTTGAAAGTTCCCATGAAGAAAGATGGAGAGTGAGCAGAGTGCTCATCCAGCACCATCAATCTTACCTCCTGCCAAAACCCAAAATGCCAGGAATGATGACTCCCATATTCCAGGCTGGGATTTCCCGGACAGAAGTGCCTACACTGGGCAGGGAACCAAAAACTTCCATGGCACACGGAGATTTCTTTAGTGTGAGTGAAAGAGGTGACTAATCCCTGCACAGGAGATTAGTGCACAGTGTCCTCTTGGGACTTCCAGAGGGCTTTGGTGGCTGTGCTGGCCAGGCTGGCACTCAACTCTGACTCCTGGCCCAGCAGCCAGGAAGTTATTGAGGAGCTCAGAGAATGAGTTGTGGTGTAGAAAACCAGACCCCTTATGGAGCCCTAAACCAGTTTCTCTTGAATGTATATCCAGGAGGAGGTTACAAGGGAAACTGGTCACAGCCTGGGGGGAAAGAAAATCTCCCGGGGGAGCATTCTTGAAGTCACTGGGCTTTTCTGTGTAGGAAGAGCCAGAGGCTGCAGGGTGACCCCAGACACAGTATTCAGGTGCAGGTCCTGGGATTGGAGCTGTTTCACCTGTGAGTTAATTTGCTGTTGGACCGTTTGTCTCAGGGTGAGGTGTTTGGTGTAGCTCTCTGTCTTCTGCCTACACCGTGGCAGCCCGGCTGGATGCAGAAATTCCAGGTGTGGACTTTCTGACCACACCTTACCTCCAAGGACAGACATCACCCAGGACAAAGAACTGATCTTAAGTGTAAGAGAAATGCAGACAAAGGCTCTCAAGGACTGGCCCTTATTCTTCAGAGGAGCTATTATCCCCCTCCATATCCCCCTGTCCACACCACCTGCATGCAGCAAGGCCCTCATACAGATTTCTCCTAATTATGGCTTCCATCAAAATGGCTTATACTAGAAGTTAGTGAATCCCAGCTGGGAAATCCAAGGGATTTCCTGAGAAAAACAGCTGTGTGAGGACATGGAAGCATGCTCATTCCTGGGTACAAAAGAACACTAGCAATGGTTTCATAATAAAATCTGAGAAGGCTGAGCAGCACCCAGGAGTGTCCTTGTGTGCCACACCAAGCATCAGGAGCAGGGCATGGCTGGAAAACTCTTTGTGACGGGGATTTGGCACTTCAAGCAACGTCATTAAGCTGCAGTTAAGGCACTTTTTAAATGGTGAGGGAAGTCAGCAAACCCTGTGGGGCTGCAGGGGAAGTGGTCCTGTCTTCTCAGAGCAAAGGGGGAGCAGAGTCTGTGTTGCTGCCAGCCTTGGAGCTTGGGTTTGGTGGATCCCATGGGGCTGCAGGAACATGAACCCTCTGCTCCTATCTTTCTTGCAGGTGTCCTCCTCTGTCCTCAGCCTGGCTGGAGCATTCCCATGGTCTCTATGGTGCAAGTGTTTGCAGTGTTTACTTGTGGTGCCTGCAGTTCCCTGCTGCCTGGCAGGATCACATAGGGGTGCTTTGACCTGTTTAGGGGCTTGAAGGGTGGCTCCTCTGGTGCTGGTGTGGAGGGAAGATGTCCTTGCCTCAGGATGCTCCCTCTTCCTCAGAGAACTCATGTCACGGGTGGCAAAAAATGCAGACAGTTCAGCAGCACACGCAGAATCGCTGTAGTTTAGGAGTTTTCTTAATTGGAAGAAAATATTATGACATATTCGAGGCACCTGACAGAGATGTACCAGGAGAAATCTCTGTACCCTGTTGCTGTTAGGAATGCCCAATCAATGACAGGGACAGGCTCACTACCCTGCCAAAGGGAGGAGAGGAGGGTTCTCCCTAAATCCAGCTGTTGATACGCTCATTCCCAGGAGCAGAATGATTGATAACACAGTTATTTGGAACCCACTAGTGGATATATTATTAGAAACTAGAACCTCGTTTTCTCATGCTGCAAAATGTCATTTCCTAGGACTGACTGCGCAGAAATTGGATTTTGTTCCTTGCCTTCAGAACTGAACGGCACAACAGACTGATAAATATTGATTGTGCTTTTATCTTTTAATTTTTTTTTTGTTAAAGCACCCTAACCTGATTAATTGTTTGATTACAAATACATTAGAGTTGATCGGAAAGAGCAGCAGGACAGACTTTTATGATGGTGTTAATTGAATCTCTTTGATGAAGGGACCCTGTGGGAGCTTAAAAGCCCCACACCTGGATTTGCCCAGCTTCTTGACTGTGGCCATAAGGTCCATTTTTGTGTCTCTCCAGCACAGTAACCTTCATTCACACTTGCATTTGTTGGAAAAGTCCTGAGTATAGCTGCAGGGTGGCTCATTACATGGTTCATTACCGATGCTATCCCTGGCAAACAACCCCGTGTGCTGTGCTGGGGGTATCCCTGCTGGAAGGATCTCTGGCCGTGTTCTGCTGAGCTGCTCCAGGACATTATTTCACCTGATGGCTGTGCTGCAGTGTTGGGATGTATGGCTGTACATTGTAATGGGATTTTTAATTTGGGATGTCGAGGATTTGTCTGCTCATTTAGCGATGTGTGTACCCTGGAACAAGTTTTCCAAGAGACAGAAGTCAAGGGAGAGGTTTTCTCCTTGGAATCAGGAACACGCATCTGGGGCAGACACCAAACCCTTCTTCCTCACCCAGAGGTTTGATGGGACTTGAAGAAACCTGGTCTAGTGGAAGGTGGAACCCTACCCATGGCCTGGGTTGGAACAAGGTGGTCCTTCAGGTGCCTTTCAACCCTTCTATGATTCCACAACCTGGTTCCTGTGTGTCACCAAGACATGCGTGATGCCAGTACAGAGGTGTGCCAGCTCTGGCTGAAGGATCCTTGTCACTGGCCACTATCCCAGCTGGCCCAGGCTAAGGGACCACTGACTTGTGCTCCAGCTGGGCAACTTGACCAGAGAGCACCCACCACCCCTCACCTGGGCACCCACAGAAACCCACATTGTATTACACCGAAAAGCCAAGGGACAGTGTTTGCCCTAAACCACCTCTCTGTAAGTCTGGTAAAAGGGGCCCAAAGCAGGAAAAGCCTTGGCTCCCTGTGCCTCCCCACCCCACACTGCATCCCCAGCCCTCTTGGTGAGCCAGGTTCCTGGGTAAGCCTGTGGACAAAGCCATTGCCTCTGCATGCAAGAGCTGTCAGGATGGAGATATGTCAGTGGTGGTGAGCAGCCACCAGGTCCAGCCCACGGTGGTGGGGAGGCTCTGGAGCCAGCTTGGGGGACACATGGGCAGCACTGCTGCTGGAGCCTGGGATGGGATGGGATGGGATGGGATGGGATGGGATGGGATGGGATGGGATGGGATGGGATAGGATAAAGCTGCAGCAGTTGGGAGTGTCCAGAGGCACGGAGCAACCCAACCTGCAGTGCTGGGGTCTGCACCAAGGTGGGTCCGTGAGGCATTTCCAGTGCTGTACGTCTGCGTTTGGAAGCGCATCCGTAGCTAAAGACACTGAGAGCATTTGGCAGGATTTCAACCCAAAACTTCAAGCCAGTGTCAGTTCGCAGGGTGACGATTTGCTGGCAGGAAGCAGAGCAATCCCTCAGCTCCCTGCAGGTGCCCGTGGGGGCACAAGCCCCAGCACTCGGGGGACATCTCTGGCAGCTCCTGCGCTGCGAGCGGAGCCTCCCAGGCAGCGGCGGGTCTGCTCCTGCCAGGGGCTCTGCTGGGGGCTTCGCCAGCCAGAGCTTTATTCCATCCTTTCCCTGGTCCATTCACCATGCCTCCTGCCTCCTCCCCCTCTCCCCGTCCCTCCCACCCTGCCTGCTGGATCCCCAGCAGTCTCTTGACACCTTGGGGGAAGGCTGGGAGGTGTAACCATCGCCAGCGAGCGAGGGAGAGCAGGAGAGAAGAGAGAAGGAAGCCAATAACAGGGAGGTCTAGGAAGGTGGTGGAGGGGGAGGGACGGGGCCACTCCTCCATCGGTGGGACTGCAGATTATTTTGCATGGATTGTTGAAGAGAAAAGGGAGCTGCATTTGTGAAGGGACCAAAAAATAAACAGCTCATTGCTCGGGTAAGTGCCAATGCAAGCTCCCCGGCTCTCATTGTCATGCTGTACATCGATCCTCCCTCCTATTTAGCTTAGTTATGCTGGGTTTGATTCTTATTAGGGTTATTTGATGCATCAGCTGTATGCTTCAGTTGCTGGAGACTGAGGCTCCCCGGTACGTGTGTGTGTGTGTGTGTGTGTGTGTGTGTGCGCGCGTGTGTGCGTGTGGAAGATGCCCATTCTCTGGATATACATTGACACATTTTTCCAGCTCTCAGTGTGGTGTCTTGTTCGCAGTGTTACCCCAAAGCGTGCCGTACACACACACACACACACACACACAAATGGTGCTTGCTGCTCCTGCCTTTAAAATCCACTCTCACACACACACAATTATTGAAGCTGAAAATTAAAGGGGGGCTCTTAAATCACAGTCCTCAGTGGTAGGGGGCTATTTCTCTTTATCCTGAGCCTGACACGTTCAGTATTATGTTTTATAGCAAAGCTACATTTAAAGATCAATTCGGCAGTGGTTATTGCATCCAAATTACATGGTTGTCATGGAGATGGTACAGAGAAGCTGAAGTGATATGACTGCATCTGGACTGGAGAGGGGCTTCGCTGCCGAGTGAGATCCTGCCTTGCCTCCTGTGTCTTTTTGTCTCTGCTGGGTTACAATTTCTTTTAATCTTGAATGAAGCAGTGCCGTATTAGAGGATTTAGAGGTCGAGCTGCTGGGAAGGGTGGTGTTACCCCCACTCAGCACTGGGTTATTATCATAATTGTTCTATTAACGTCTGCGTCTCCCTGAATTTCTTCCACAAGTCTGGGGAGGAGGAAGGCGTGAGAAGGACAGATAGTTTTCTGAACACAGCTAGGGCTGGGAGTACTTTCTAAAAGGATAACTGCCATGCCCACACCTCCCTGCTGGCTCCCACACCTTGGGGGACAAAAGGGAAAGGATGCTCTGATTTTAGCCATGTTTATCTTCCATTTTGCTGCCTCAACTTTGAGGATTCAAGGAGCCAGTCACCTGCTCCTCACTGTGTCAGGGGAATGGCTTTTATATTATTTTTTTTTTTTTATATTTGTTTGCTTTGCAACTGGTAATATGGATGTGTTGGCAGTTGGGAAAGAAAATCCATAATTTATGAGAATGAAATTTTCCTGCCTAAGGCTAGCTAGAATACAAAGAGTATATCTGTGGGAAGGGCATGTTATATGTTACAGATGTGTATTTCTCTAGCGGCTGGGAGTAAATCACACTATTGTGTTCATCTTCATTATTTTGGGTGTTAGGCTGGCTTTAGTCAATATTTAATCTAAGCTCATTGTGTGCTCACACAATAAATGTGCAATTTGAAGCCTAACTTTACATCTCTAAAATGCTTTGGGAATGCATGTGGCATTGTCTCCATAAATGCAATTTCACCCTTTTCTATGAGATCAAGCCTATTGTGGGCATGTAAATATAGTAAAAGGCACTGGTGGAAGCAAGCCCATCAGAATGGCAGTGTTTCTCTAATTGTATCACTAAACATAAGACAGAATTAATTACTAGGATAAACAGAGCTTTGTAGCTCTTGGATCAGGATAATATTTGCATGGAGTTCCAGGCCTGCATTATAGTATCTGGCATTATGGCTTAAATTCCCCCCATGCCAGTAGATAATGTTTTTAGCCAGGAGTGGAACATATTATCATTAGATATTTTTGCATTAAAAATATGTTAAATCCCCATGTCCTTGTCAAATTGTCCATTGCAACTGTTCCAAAGCCTGTGATTCAACTAGGATTTTCCTTAATGTGATTTTTCCCATACAAGTCCAAGCAAACAATGGATAAAGTCTGAAAGTGGGCGGCCGAGTCCAGAGGGGAAGTCGGGGAGATGGCTGATTCACAAAATGGATGGTTCTCGTTCTGTGCCTCTTTTCCCCCTAAAAGTTAGGCACAAGTGGAGTTGAGCTGGGTGTTTTCCCTGGAGATCCCCTTGGGTGTGTGAGGCTGGAAGCCAAGAAGTGCTGCATTAATACTCAGTTCCCTCCTGTCTCAGCAGCTTACCATTCTTCAACCCACCCTAGGACTTGGCTGAATTATTCTCTGGGGAAACTGAGGCTTGGCATGGTTAAGTGACTTTGCCAAGGTGACAATGGCAGCGTTGGGCAGGGGACACAGGAGTCCTGCCAGGAAGAACCTCTGTGTGACCACCAGGCCTGTTCAGCATCCTGCTTGCACTGGGGAGATGGTGATGGGGAGCAGTAACTCCAGTTCATGGAGACCAGGTGGAAGGGGTGAGGGTGTGTTTGCTGAGGCCACTCAGGAGAGCTCCACAGAGGGTGGCAAGAGGGAGTCAAGTTTCAGACCAGTTTCTGAGGTGCCCAAGACGAGGACTTGCTTTTCTGACCTCAGGGTGTCCTGCTTGCGTGGCCCATCACGTGGCTCTTCACATGGAGCACTCACAGGTGTCTTGCTTTCTGCTCTCCACACTGGTGCCGCTCACCTCTCATCTCCCTGCTCAAATACCCTGAATTGCTCTTCTGGACTTCAACCCACAGTACCATCACTTCTCTCCATCCCATCACCCAGCACCCTTTTGTCCTCTTCCTCCATGAGTTATCCCACCAGTGAAGTTCCTCCATCCAGCAGTGGCACAAGCTTCTGCACCATGGGTTTGTGTGTTCTGTGCCTGTTCTGAGGCTGGGTATGTCAGGCCACCGTGTCAAAGCAACTGAAGTGAAAAGTTTCCTGTGAAATCTGAAGTTGCCCCATGTGGTGTCCGTGGTTCTGCACAAACTGGAGCTGGTTCTTGTTGCCAGAAGGAAATGGAATTCCCTGTTCAATTCACACAAAGGCATCTGTGTGTGGCCCTGCTGACTTGCACAGGTTGGTGGAGTTGCCAGAAGGATGTTCCTGGGCTGCGAAGGTGCTGTGGCTACTGCCAGCAAAGTGCTGGCTACGGGCAGAGTGGTTCCTGCTGAGGGAAAAGCTTCCTTGGAGGTTGTGTGTGAGCAGTCCCTGGAGTGGGTGATCTCCTGGTGGAAGTGGCCACATCCCTTGTTGGTGCTGCTTGCCCTGCTACCTGACAGTCTGCTGTGGACACACCTCTTCGCCAGATTTGCTGGAGGTGAAAACATCCTCCTCACCCTTTTGGCAGGAAAATGCCTTTCCCAGGGATGTGCTGGGACAGGATCCATGGGAGGCTCAGTGCATCCAGGCTCTTAGTGGCTGGATGGAGCCATAGGAGTGGTACAGGGCTGGATTCTGCACAGGAGGCTCGTGGTAACTGTGGGGGTTATGGTGTGAGAGGGACAGGGTCAGTTCTGGCTCCTTCCCTGTTTCCTGTGACCCTGGAAAGGCTGGGCTCACGGGGGAGAGGCACCTGTGCAACCTGGACAGTAACCACCTCTCCTTCGTCCTCACCGCTGCCCCTTTGTGTTCCTGCAGGAGCTCCAGGAGTGGCTGAGGTGCTCAGGGAGGTCTTTCCCTGCAGTCCACAGCCAGGCTTTCCCAACCCTGGGCAGCACCCAGCTCTGCTCAGCTCCCAGGTGGGGACACTGGTGATTCCTTTAGAGCAAACACTTCCCATCACTGGATCAGGCCCAGTGCTCCCCCACTTGCACCAGGCAGGGCCAGGCAGAGTGAGGAGCTGCAGGCAGCCTCAGCAGAGATTCTGCAGCTGAGCCCAAGCCCTTCTTGTGTTCTCCATGCTTTTTCTGGGCTCTGGCCTCAGACTGGCACTGGGCACATTGTTCGTCACCTAACTCTTCACCACCACTGCTTACATTTCGTCCACTCCTTCCTCTGCCTCCTTCTCATCACCTCACATACTCCCCTCACGTGGTTTTGAAGGGCCTGGCTGTGGCTGTGGAAGAGGCAGAGCTGGCAGGTGGCTCAGGCTGTCTGCTGAAGGGTTGTTTGAAGGAACTGTCCCCACGTCCCCATGTCCCCATGTCCTGGCCAGGAGTGTGCTCACACTGGGACCCAAAACAGGAGAGCACACCTGGAGGGATCTTCCCAGCACCACTCTGAGGGGTGCCATGGGAGCTGGTCAGGGTTTCACCTCTGTGGTGCCACCAGCCTTGCCTCATCTTCTGCTAAGTTCTCTTCTTCTCTGAGGCATCCTGGATGGCTCCCAGCAAAGGTGGTGCTGCTGGGATGCCCTGACATTTGTGGCTGCTGTGAGACACCTCATCAGGGCAGGGAAGGGGCAGTGCTTCCTTCCAAGCAGGATGACTCCAGGATTCATCCCAGGATTTTCTGACACACTTTTTATATTAGGACATGGTCTGGTTCCAAGGATAATCTCCCAAAGCCCCAGTCTGATACAATCCTTGTGCACTGGTTTTGTGTCTCCCACTCTCCAGCTCTGACACCTCCACACTGCAGAGGCCCCCCGTGTGTGTGGGAGCTTTCCTTGTGTTGTGATTGTGGCAGGGGCCATGCTGGGGACAGGGCTGCTCTGTGACCTTCTGGATGAAGTGTTTTCTGGACTGGGGGCTCACAGCTGGATTTGGTGTCTTGTGTGGTCACTGCCCACCCTTGTCTCCCCTCCAGGCCATACAGCTGAGCTCCCCGTGTCTCTGTGGCCTTTCTGTGTCTCTGGGATGGAGAACTGAATTCCCCTCAAAAGACAAAACCTAGGAGAGCAAATCCCAGTGATGTCCCCTTTCTGGGGGTTAGAGCATGTGCTTCTGAACTCTCCTGATCAACATCAAGCAGGAAAACTGACATCAGACCCCAGTGACTGATATGCTCACGGTTCAGCAACCGTACTGAAAAGCCCAGGGAAAATGATGTGAGCTCAGCCTCCTCTCTGGCTTCTCCTCCCCTGTGTGCACTTGTCTCTCTATTATTTTCTTGATGTGGAAAAACAAATTTGACCCAAATATCTTTTTCTTTTAAATCTTTAAAAAATTGTAAGATATAGGGAAATGCTGTGATACCAAACTAAATTGAAGGATTGCATTTTTTTGGTTTCTGTATTTGCTTACATCCTCCAAAGTCAAGGCATAAAGGTCAGTTCTTGCAGCTTTTTTTTTTTTTTTTTTTTCTTTTTTTTTTTTAATCCAGCTCTTCAGTGGTTTCAGCATAAGTGCATCACATCTAGGTAAGGTTTAGCTGCTGACCTATAATTGCAGTTTTCAGCAAGTGAACAATTTTTCCAAAAAATTTCACACGGTTCTGGGCAAAAGCCTCATAGAGGTGGAGAGGGAGTTTCCTGTGGTACCTTCCAGCCTTCCTCCAGCACCTGCTCCAGAACTGGGTGGTCTGAGGCCAGCTCAGGGAAACATCCAGGTGCTGCTATATACAGAGCAGGATCTGCTGACTGCATCCTCCTCCACAGCAGGGCCTGGGCACACTCACAGAGATCTCTGCCCACTCTGTGCACAGCCACTTGCTGTTGGCTGGTGCTGGACACAGGAGGAGAGGATGGCCCTGGTCTAGTGGAAGGTGTTTGGAATGAGGTGATTTTTAAGGTCCTTTCCAACCAAACCGTTTGGGGATCCTGCAGGACCTTCTCCAGCTCACCCGCAGCATCTCCTCGTTGCATGTCCTAAAGCAGCATCTCCTCACCACAGGTCCTGTCAGTTCAAGGAGCATTTGGACAACACTCCTGGGCACAGGGTGGGATTGCTGGGCTGTCCTGTGCAGGGCCAGGACATGGAGTAGATGATCCTTGTGAGTCCCTTCCAACTCAGGGTATTCCATGGAAGATGGACCTGGCGGACTTGGATGAGTCCTGCCCTCAGTGTGACACAAGGCACCGCTCCCAGCGCTGAGCTCGCCTTGTGTGGGGCTCTGCTCCTTCCCAGATTCTGCGTATTTGCTCCTCAAACAGGCACTGGTGCCCACACTGTGGGAGTGGATGGAGGTGAACTGTGACCTTGGAGCTTTGGCACTTCCTAGGAACAAAAGCAAGTCAGCTGTGGACGCAGCCTGCCCAAGCAGGCCACAGGCACGGGGGGAACAGGAGGGGTTTCTGGCCAGAAGGAGATACACGATGCAGGGGGATTCTGCTAAATTAAAAATATATATTTGTCTTTACTGGTACAACAGAAGCTAGGGGAGCAGGCAAGAGGAAAGTGAGAAAGCTTTATTTAATTAGATTATAAGGCCCCAAAGGCTTCAGACTCATAAAAAAAAATGAATTGATTTTTGTAATTGAGGATGGGGTTTCTGCCAAGTGCTGCCTTAATGAGTATTTAGGTTTTGCCTCCTAAGTTAGCAGCACCAGGCAAGGGCAGCTATTCAAGCTGCTCCTCACCAGAGTCCTGAGCTTGGAAAGAGGAGCTGCCTGCCGGCAGTTGGGAGTGCTAACCTGCCTTTCCAGGGAAGGACATTGTGTGTCCTTTCAAGGCAGTTTATCCAGGTCTCTTGGTATTCTCTCCACATGAAAGCCCTCCCTCTTCCCCAGAACGCAGGAGGCAGCTTTCTCCATGCATGGGTGTGGAAACTGAGGCAGCAGATAATCACAGGGCTGTTTTTCCTCACAGAAGTAGAGAGAATTAATTTGCTGCAGGAGCTGAGTTAGTTTCCTTCGGTGGCTCCTTCCTAGGGGCTGCTGGGACAGGCGTGTGGCACTGGAGCCCATCCTGTGCCACCCCTGCCTGGGAAGGTGATTTCCTGCAGGTGATCCTTAAAGCAGAGCACCTGAGCACGGTGAAAGGGTGTTAGGTGCATGCACAGCTGGGACCTGCCTCTGCAGGAGCCACAGGATGCCAGGGAGGGCATTATCCCTCATCCCAAATCATAAGACTGTCTGGAAAGAGCAAGAGATTTTTATCCCAGGCTTTTAGACCTGCCTTCTTTCACCCCTACGGGCTTCCTCCAGAGTCCTGTCATTTTTGCATGCAAGAATGGGGAGAGTTCAGTGTGCAGAGGTGGCTTCAGGATTTCCTGTGTTCCCCTGCTGTGAGAGCTGGGATAAGTCCAAGAGGAGGTGATTCCAAAATGCCTGGTGGGAATGTTGATCCAGAGCTGCCTGGGGGCCAGGAGCAGAGTAACAAGCCCAGGTGAAAGGCAGGAGGTTTGGATGTGCAGGATCACAGCAAGATCACAGCTTGATAGCAACACCTAAAATGCAGATGTGTTACTATTACTGCCATCAGAGCAGGGGAGCAGAAAAGTGGCCACAAAATTCCAGCAGCTCCTGGTAGATGTAGGGAATGGTCCTGTAGCAGAAGCCTGAGCTTTATGAGCTGATTTTTTTCTGAAAACAGAAGAACAGGAAATCCACTGCTCCCCAGATAACAGCAAACTGCAGGGAGTGCACCTTGGGTCCTCGGGGACCTTGGGGACACTGTCCCTTTAATTCTGCACACCGTAGCAGTCAGAGATTCCCAGTGTCAGGCACACGACTGCAGTTTGCACACTTGTCTCAGGCTGCATGCCCCGCAGCAAACCCGGCTGCCACTCCTCATGTGCCACTGTGTCATTGGGTCACCGGCTGAAGCAGCCTGAGCAGCACTCATCTCCTGAACCTCTTTCATCTTTACAGCACACTTATTTCTGGCAAGCCCCTCTGGCCTCTCTGTGCTTCAGTAAAGCCTCAGTCCAGCATGCAGTTCATCTGTTCACAAAGCCATTGTCTGATGCCCAAAGGTAATGATGTCTAAGGAGCAGGAGAAAAGCCCTGAGAACACCTAAAAAAGTCTGCTAAGAGGCAGAGTGACCCTGTTGCAGGCTGGTGTAGCAGCTCTGCTCTACCCTTGCCACAAAATCCAGTGCAGGGCATCTTGGAGGTCGGGAGAGCCTTTTGGTCCCAGAGCAGGTGTGGTTAAAACACTGTCCTGGTGCAATTATATCATCCTGATGTGCTTTTTGCTCTTTTTGTCATTCCCCTGAGGAGAAGCAGCATCTTTGTCCCTATAAAGCACCTTTACATCAGTTTAGGAGTGTGCCTGTTAGAGTCCTTCCTCAGGGAAATCCTGCTGCTCTCACCATGGTTATCCAGCACATCCATTAAGGGCAGATCCAGCCTCTGCACAGGAACTGCAAAATGGCTCCACCAGAGTTCCACTTGCACTTTCTGGGCAACTTGGTCTGTTTTCAAAACAAGTCAACTTCAACATTTCAGGCTGCTCAGAGGCATTCGTGCTTAGGGAAGCCAGATCTGGCCATGTCACAGTAAGATGTTCCTGTGGAAGTGTTTGCAGCCCAAATATGTTTGGCAGGGCTGGGCAGGAGCTTCATTTTTTTCATGTGCAGCAGAAGCATCAGAGCTGGGGCTGCTGTTCTTGGCTAGGGGTAGAGAGCAGCAGAGTGAATTCTTCTGCTTTAACAAAAACTTTTGATGAAGTCAGACACAGCCTTTCTGCTGACTCTGAACCCTGGGGGCTGAGCTCCGCTGGAGATGTCTACATTTGGGTGAGCTGAGTCTCACTCAAAGTGCTTTTCCATGTATTCAAGCAAGTTCTGGTATATTCAAGTTCTGAGCAGCATCTCCTGTGCCATGTTAAAGATAACGATAACAATCCTAACGGAACAGTGAAATCCTGCTTTTCCTTTAGTGGTTCCATCCCAGTCTGTAAGTTCTGAAAATAAATACACAATTGTATTTTCTGTCATTTCTACACCCTGCTGACTGCAGCCTGGGAGACTGAGCAGACAGCACCTCACTACACAGGTGTGATGGACCCACCAAAAATGTAGGTGTGCCCCAGACCACTTTTCCTTAAGTGAAAGATGCTGGAGAAAGGAATGAGTGATCATGCTACCTGCAAAACAGATATACCCTTTCCAGAGAACATAATGAGTGTGACTCCTCCAGCATGGAAGAATGATGAACTGTTGGTGCCTCCTTGGTTTCCTACATCTGATAGGCAGTTTTCACAAGGTCGGTGATCATCTGTTTGCCTTTGAGAGATTTACTTAGCCCACACTTCTTTTATGGGAATGTTTTCTGCAGTTTTGAAAGCAAAAGTGGAGATTTTTGTTTAATCCATATTAAAAATGGCCTGCTAAAGTGAGCTTATAGGTGGAGTATTCAGCAGGAAAAGGGCTGATGTTCAAATCCTAATCCGAGAGGGGGTGATTTTCCTACAGCATTGTCCTGTCTGTTCCCCTATAGTGGCATCCTCTCTCCACTTTGCCTCTCAAATGTCTTGATTTGGTCCTGGTGACGTATTAAAGTCCCTTCATATTAGATCTCATGTTCTCAGGCTGTTCTTTGCAGGTCCTCTGGGCAGACAGCTTTATGCCCAAGTGGAGCTGCTGACATTAGTGGAATTGCCATATTCCGTGCCCTTACACCCTCTAATTTCAGGCAGGGAACTTTCAGCCCTGTTGGCTGTCAGTAAATCTTGGCTGAGTCTGTGTTTTCAAACCAAATAAGTGCATCTCAGTCTGATTTGGGTGAGGGAAGCTGTTCTTCCTTTCTTTCACTGAGATGAAAATAGAAAGTCCCCACTGGTGTGACAGTTACCCAGCTGTTCCCCTCACAGATGGATGACTCGCCTTAGGTCCAAAGTGGACATTGGTTGATCCCATGTTATGCTTTGCTTGCTGAAATCAGTCAGAGCAATTAGTCTTATCTGGACTCTCCAACAGCCTTTTCTGGACTCAAACATCTTCAGCAGTCAAAGTCTCTGCTACCTATCCATGGATGCCTTGTACCAATGCTCCTGGTTTGGAGGGCAGCTGGAATTGCAAGGTGACATGGTGGCACTCAGGAGCATCCAAGAGTCTTGAAGCAGAGTCTTGTTTCTCTCGAGTCTCAAGGATGTGGGGACCATCATGATGTGCACACAGCTGTGTTGGCAAGCAGAAATCATGCTTAACTGATGGGCAGGGAGAGCCCTTTGCAGAGCAGGGTTGAGACTCTGCTGGACAAAACCAGGACCATTCTTCTCTGCCAAGGGAGCCCAGTCACCCTCCTCAGAGAGACTGGAGTTATTCCTTTTTACCTGGAGATGGTCCAGGGTGGAAATGCAGACCTTTTGAGATGTCTGTAGATGTATATAATGACATCCACAATGCTTGCTGTTCTCTTTCTCAAAGGAGGATTCCCCTCCTTCATCCTGCAGCTTCCAGAGCGGCTGTTGCATCCATGCTAATGCCAGCAGGCTCTTCCTGGTGGTTCCCTGTGGATGAAGGAATGCTGTGTGGAGAGAATGGGAGATTTCACATTCTCACTGACAAGTGAGGAGTTATCTGGTGTTGCAGGTTGCTGCACATCAGCTTTGGACACCACCAGCTGGCTCCAAACCAGCTTGCTCTGATGTCAGCACACACAAAAGTCTGTTTGCTGTCATCCCCCTCTCCTGACAAGTTTGGGAGATGCTCAGGAAGACCTTGCTCCCTGCTCTCTGGGTCACTCTGAGCTCCCAAGGCCCCCACACTGGGTGCCAATTAATGTATTTGTCCTGGTTTAGGGCAAATTTGAGAAGAAACCTCTGAATGGGGTCCCTCTAGAAATCAAATCCAAATAGCCCCTTCCCCAACTGGTTCGGGAAAAGATTTTCTTGGAGAAAAGTGGAAAAAAATTGTTTATTTAACAGGCAAAGCACTCCTCAGCACAACAAATGAACAGTACTAAACAACAAAACCTCTTGCCTCTCTGAAGAGATGACAAATTCAGAAAGTCTCTTTTGTGGATTGTAGCTCAGCTCACCCAGCCTGTTGTCAGTCCCTCTGGCACTGGGAAATGCTGTGGCCCTCCTTTTGGGCTCCCAAGGAGCCTAAAGCCAGTGCCCAGCCATCTCTGCACATTCTGGGTGTCTGGACTCACAGTGCTGCTGCTCCCCACATCCCTGGGGCTGGAGGCCATCTGTCTGCACACGTTGTCCACCAGCTTCTGCGGTCAGAGCATCTCCGTAAAAGTCTGATGTATTACTGGTCCTCATCTGCGAGGTTTATGGATGTGTTGGAGTGTGAAGGGAGTTTTCCTGCCTTCCAAAACTCCATTTCATTCTGCAGTACTGGTCTCCATCCCTCTGGATGTTTCTCCCACAGGACAAGCAAGATTGGCTTGCCTGCTGCTTCCTGAAATCTTGCAGCGAGGCGTTGCATGGGTTTCGTGTAGACAGACAGCATGGCAGGAATTTCCTTTTCTGGGGTCTGAGTCAGCTGCCAGCCCTGTTTTATTATTTTGGGTACTGGGAGAATGTGGGGAAGGAGGATCAAGCAAAGGGAGGGAAAGAGAGGGGAAGAAGCTGTTTCCATTTATGGGTTATGAGAAGCATTGCAACGCTTGTGGATTTTTATGGAAGGTAACCCTGGCTGTGGGGAAAGCTGGGTTTTTAATGAATACAATTACGATGATGCACAGGACTGAGTGAAAAGGCCCCATAAACAGCCTGGTTTTATAAAAAAAAAAACAAACAACCCTACAGACAATCAGACTATAAATTCCCTTTCCAGAGGAGATGAGCACCAGAGCAGATAGGCACAGGTGAGGATGGAGTCAGCTCTGAGATGAGCCTAAAACCCCTGAAAACTGTCTTGAGTTGGACTCAACCCAACAGGGACTGATTACAAGCTGTTTGTTCTACATTAAGGCAAGGCTGGAGCCACTGGGACTCACCTGTTACCCAGAACAGGCATCCTTCTCTCAAGCTCTTCTCTGAGCTCTGGGAGCTGCCTGAAGGTGGGGTGCCAGGGCACAAAAGGCCTCTGCCCCTTTTCTCCACCTTTTCTCCCATGCCAGGAGAGAGCTGGCTGGGATCCTTTGGTGTTCCTGTGAATCCTTTACAGCTGCAGGCTCGAGATCTGCACCATGGGCTCATGGCCTTGGGCTCCTGCAGCAAACAGCCACCTTGGCCAGACCCACGTAGTGAGGAGCATTGTGTTGGAGAGGCAGGAACATCCCCTGGGAGCTGCCCTTCTCTTTCTTCCTTCAGGATGCAGTAAAAGTTTAGCCTCCTTTGCTGCTCCCTCTCTGGAGGCTCCTGGTTCTCTCTGAGCCACAGGAGGATTCCTGTGAATTGCAGTGGGTTTCTGCTGGAGTAATCCACAGGGAGCCCTGCAAGGTCTCCAAGGGGGTCGGGGTTTGCTTCTGCAGGAGGGAAGATCTAAATATCAGACGGACCCCTGCAGCAGATCAGATCAGACTGACTGCAGCAGGATCTTTGTCCTCCCACAGTCAAGCTGAGAGGCCCTGGATGGGGTTTGAAAGGAGTCTATTCCAGGAAGATTACAGACCTGACATGCTGTCTGGAACACAAGGACATTCAGGCCCGTGTTCATCCACATCCTGGACCTTCTGCCTCAAGCTCACACTTCTCCTGGGAGACCCATAAGCTCATGGTCCCTGTGCTTTGGCCCATTTTTTGTGGAGGCTTAAGTGACTCCTACCACATCACCAAGATGTAAAAGTGAAGGTGCAGTCACAGAAGCACAGAAGCACAGGAGCACGGGCTAGGGAAGGTTGGAAGGGCCCACAGGGGCTCACCTGGTGCTACCGCCCTGTTCCAGCAGGGCCATCCCAGACCTCGGGGCACAGGAATATCTGGAATATCCCCAGGGAGGAGGCTCCACAGCCCCTCTGGGTTTTGCTCAGGGCTGGCACTGCCCAGGGCAGGAGTTCTGCCTCCTGGGCAGGGGCAGTTCCTGGGCTCAGCCCCTGCCCCTGGCTCTGGGGCCATTGCTGGGCCTGGAGCAGAGCCTGGGCCCTGCCCTGCCCTGGCTGTGCCCAGGGACAGACTGGGACAGACTGGGACAGACTGGGACACGCAGGGACACACAGGGACAGACAGGGATACTCAGGGACACACAGGGCTGAGGGCCCCTCTCAGCTGGGGCTCCTCTCCAGGCTGAGCAGCCCCAGCTCCCTCAGCCTTTCCTGGGCATGGAGATGCTCCAGGCCCTTCCTCAGCCCTGCAGCCTCCACGGACCCGCTCCAGGAGCCCCAGGTCCCTCTGTCCTGAGAAACCCAGAGCTGGACACAGTCCAGGCCTTCACCCCTTTTCACAGCTTGAGATCAGGATTCTGTTTGCCCTGTGAAGGGAGCAGTCAGGTTTGCATGGTACATACCCAGGGCTGGAGGAAGGCTCAGTGCACAAAGTGCTGCCCAGCCAAGGTGTCAATACGAGGAAAGGAACACACAAAAAATACTAAATATATTCGTTTATTTTTCCCTGTTTTAATAACTGCAAAAGAGTGCAAACAGGAAAGCCATTAAGGATTTTAAGACTCAGCTTTATTGTTTTCTAAAAGCAAAAAACTGCTGTTGTTTCCCCAGGATGAAGTTTAGCAGGAGTCATTTGGATCTCAATGTGTCCTAATTGCTCTGGGGACTCTAATAAAAATTCAAAATAAGGAGCTGTAGGATTTGGTTTCAAGAAAAAGTATGTTCCATGCACAGTGATTTCTGATTACCCAAAGGCTCTTTTTTTTAGCATGTAGCTGGTTTATTTTAGTCTGTGGGATATGTTTTATCCACAGCCTCTTTTCCACATTGGAAGTGAAGGATGTAGGAGCTGCAGTTTGCACTGGCAGAGATGGATGTAAACCACTGGGATAGCATACTGCCCATGAGCAATGACCATCAGTACTCCAGGGGCTCTGCAAAGTGTAACTCTGGCATCTGTGTGTGGCTGAGGGCTCAGCCCAGCCCTGCCCCTCACAGCCTGCCTGCCCTGCAGCAGAAATGCTGCAGGTGACTTAGAACTTGGTGTCATCAGGGAGGGACTCCTGCTCAGAGCAGGGGGTGATGTACAAAGCAGTTTGGTGCTGTGTAAATCTTTGGTGTGCCCACATCTTGAGTTCACTGCTTTCCCTGTGCTCAGAATGTAACAGAGTGATGGAAGTAAAAGAATGAGAGAAAATCCAGAAAAAGGTAGCCAAAATACTCAAGGGGGTGGAGAAGCTGACTTCTGAGAACATGCTAAGAAGGCAAGATCTACAATCTGGAGGGGAGGGGCTGAGAATGATATGATTGAGGTCTTCAAAATCATATAAAAATCAAGCCCATAGGAGAAATGAATGCAGATTTTCACAATGAGAATAGTAGAAGGTTTTTATTTTCAGCCATGTTAAAAGGGCAGAGGTCAAAGCAGAGACATAAGAAGGAAGAAATGTGCTTCAAAAAGAAGAACCATGGCTGTGATCTCTCCATGGTCTCTACAGGATTGTCTCCTCAAAGAGCCCTGACCGTGCCCATGTGCAGGGTAATGTGTGACACCTGCCTTTTATAAATTCTCTGGTAAGTCAGGTCATAAAAGCACATCCATCCCTGTCCTGCGGCCATGCTGTGGATGGGATCTACAGCCTGGACATCAAATGGCTGCTGGGCACATTCCATTCCTGCTCACAGGGGACAGGAATTTGGAGCATGTAGTCCATCACAGCAAAGGATGTCACTATAGGCATTTTAGTCCAAGAAGTTCAGCATCTCTTCCAACACAAACCATTCCATGATTCTGTCTTCACTAAGCCAGAGGGATGCAGAGCAGCAAGGAAAAGCAAGGCTGCTCCAGGAAGCAGCCCAGCTCAGCATGAACTTGAGGAAAACCTCATGCTTGACTAAGCAGCAGGATTCTTCTCCAAGCCTTCCTGTGTCCCAGCAGCCAAGTGGTTACACAAAACTGAAGTGGGAGCCTTTCCAGTTCCTAACGCAGGGAAGAAAATTAAAAATAAATCATTTCCCACCAGCCATTCAGCTTCAACAAAAGCTGGGACACTTCCAGAACCAGTCCCTGAAAGAGCTGCTGTGTGGTTTCCAACCCCTCACAAAATCAGGGCAAACTTTTCCTGCATCTCTGCCTGGCCTCTTCAGGAGCAGTGCTTCCCCACAGTGGATGCCAGCCTTGCTTCACTGGCCCTGCTGCAAATCCAGCATCATCCCAAAGCAGATGATGGGGTATTTCTGCTCTCCTTCCCTCCCAACTAGCCCTGCCCTACCTTCTCCTGGTCCAGGGGCTGTTCAGGGCCTGGGGCTGCACCAGTGGGGCTGGAGCAGGGAGTGGCTGTCCTGAATTGCTATCCTGTGGCACTGGAAACTCACAGTGATGAGCTAGTGCTGCTGGAGTTCTGATAAATGGAGGTAATGGCTGTTGGCTAGCTGAGTCTGGCCTGCAAACCAGGGCAGCATGAGATGGCCACAGGGATGGGGTCCTCAGATCCTTCAGCCTCTGTCCCATCTCTCCCACCAAGCCCCAGCTCTGGGAAGGAGATGGAAAGGCCATGGTTGGCCATGGATCATGGATGCCTTGGCTTCCCTTAGCCTCTCCTACATCAATAACGTGCTTTTTCTAGCCTGAATCCATGATCTTCTACGTACATGGGCCTTACAGAGCTGGTCTGCTCCAAATCATGGAGCTCCTGCTTAACAACTGTCTGCAACTCAGCAGGGCCACATTATCTGCCGTTGTGACCAGTCCTGGCTGGGATATGGGCCAGGTCATCCCTTTCTCTTGCCAGACCCTTTTTTGAATGCTAACCCCAGTTACATTTGTGGGAGGCTGGGAACATGAAGACACGCAAGGAGGCTGGGAACCCGTGCACATGCAAGGGGTGCCCACCCTATTCCCAGGACCTAGGGCAGAGCAGCTACTTGAGAGGGTGCCTGAGCCTGCAGAAAGAAAGGGCAAGACTTGTGAAATTCCACTGATGGGAACCCACATACCACTTTTCAGCACTTTTCCTGCTTCAGAGAGCACTTTGCAAAGCAGAAACAGAAGGAAATGAGGAGGGACTTGGGGAATGTCAGCCTGCAGTCCAAGGCAGCCAGGCTGTACAGCATTGAGACGGTCAGAGGAGCTCAGAGGGACCTCTGAACATCCCCCCATCCCTTGTCCCAGTGCTGCAGCATGTCCTCTCCCCACAGCCTGGTTGAAGCTGTGGCAGCTTCAGAGGCTGAGCTGCTCTTTGGTGCTTTCTAGAGCAAACAGAACAGCGTTGAGAGTCTGGGTCTGGGCTTTGTCCAGAGCTGGTGACCTTTCTGCTGTCTGCTGGAGGCAGATGTGGACAGTTGCAAACAGCTGTTCCACTGTCGTCTGTCTTCCAGGTTTTCCAAGCTGTGGCATCACAGCCTGTCTCCTCCTCCCTTCGCTCATCTACCTTTCCCACACAAGTGGGGAGGCAGCAGGTCACAGATGAGCTGTAGGGTGGGAGAAACCCTCTGCAGCTGACGTGGGATGAGCTGGGAGTGTGGCAGGAGTTGGCTGCATGGCTCCAGTACAAGGCATCACCATGAAGAGCTGCTATCAGCCACAGACTATCACAACCCAATCTTGCAGTTCCTCTGGAGATCCTGGGAAGCCTCAGCCACTCAGCACCTGTGTGTGCTTCAAGTGACTGTCACTGCAAGCAAAAATCAAGTAGTTGGTGACTTGTTGGGAGTTTGCCATGGGTTGCTACACCCTCAGGTTGTCTGCAGACTTTGGGTGCACTCAGCAGCCCCCAAGCAGGTGTGTGCAATGGAGCAGGGATCCAGTGGGAGGCACACAAACCCCAAGGGTCAGGTGGCTGCAAGAGGTCCGGATTTATTCTCCTGACTGTGCTCAGCTCCTAGTTTTGTCACACTGGAAACTGATGGTCTTCCCAGCTCAGCAATAGTGTGTGCACACATCCTGCCAGGGCTTCCCTGGTGCTTCTTCTCCAGCAGGAACACAGGCCAAGGAGGAACATGACTAAGGCTTTAACTATTGATTCCTCAGCACTCCTTCCAGACCACAAACATTCCAGTGAGACTTTACAGACAGTCAAACAGTGGTATAATGCTTAACAACTGTAGTAGTTTATATGTAATAAAAAATTATGGGTTTTTCTCCTTTTAATATAAATAATGTAAGTTACTTAAAGTTAGGAGGGATGGCTGGGACACCACACTTGCTAAGGTTTGCCAACATTTCTTACTCAGGCTCATCTCCTAACTGCTTTTAGTTTCCTGTTTTCTGGTTGCATACAGCTGTGCCAATCTTGAACTATTGGACTGGAATTCAGCTTGGGTGGTTCCTACTGGAGTTTTTGGATGGATGGCAGGGAGGTGGAGAATTTCAGCTCAAAGTCTTTTGGTTGTTTCTAAAAAAATTCACTCAAAACCCCCACATTATTAATCTCGTATTAAGAAAAAGGCCAGCAAAGTTTTACTGGAAAGATTCCTCCAGAGATTTGAACAGTGGCTCGGTGTTACATGTCTTAAATGTCTGTATTATACCTTCACTTCAAGAAAGTCAAAATTTGGCCCATGTTAGGTTTTCAGTATTTTTTGGGAATCACAGTGTGGTTATGCTCAGGAGAGTGCTGGTAGTTTTGCAAGTAAATTCCTGGGAGATGCTGCATTGGCTTGGCCAATTGCTGTCAGTGTGTGGGAACACCAAGGGCCCGGGACTGATTTTCTCTCCTGGATTTGGTGGGAAAGAGATTTACAGTTTTTCCCTCTTAAATTGGGATGGCAGATGAACAAGCTGGAGGAGACTTGGCCCACATGTGTGAACCTGAGGACTCTCCCAGGGGCTTGTTTTGCCCTCCCTTGGGAGGGCTCAGCTCCTGCAGGTGGGATTCTGGGCTACAGGAGTCTGATGTGCTCATGACCCAGGAAGTCTAGGCCAGCCTTTCTCTTGTCAGGCTAGTGGAGGATGAAGCTGAAGGCCTGCAAGGGCAAGCCCAAGAGAGGGTATAAGCAGGTCCCTTTGCAGGGACTCGACACAGCCATCTGCTGCCAAGCTGCTCCGTGGGTTCTTCCCAGCCACTGGAAAGCAGGTGGCACACCTGGACCCTGATCCACCCATCACCTCTAGCAGCACACAGGCAGTGGTGTCCTGTCTTTCTGTCTCCATCAACTCTGTGCAAGTCTGGCCTGTGAGCTCAGGCAGCTGTCTGTAGGAGACACACCATCTGTGGTGACCTGACATGCTCCCCCAGCCTGGGGTCACCTCAGGGGGACACATCACTGTCCATCCCTGTGCTGTGCAGAACACTCTGCGAGAGAAATGTTGCTACATCAATCACTTTGATAGCTTGGATTTGCTTGCATTTAGCTCAAAGACCTTTAATGTGGCTCTTGTTTGTTGGTGGGGCTGGGGAGGGGTTATTGGGGGTTGTCAGTCCGAAACTCAGGTATCTCATTCTATGGATCTGATGGGTGAAATTGGACATTCTGTGGGCTCACATCGACAAGTCTCTCCTGAAACCTGCAACCAGAGTCTCTTTGCTCCACTTTAGCTGGTTGAGGGGGCTTTGTAAGGAAAGATGTCAGAGGCCCTGTGTAAGGAATACTCTTGCACTGTCTTGTCTGAAAATCCCAGAGAACCAGAGCATGCTGAAGAAAAAGCACTTGCCGTGCTCTGCCAAGGAGTCATGGGATGGGTCTGGGAAACAGCCTGATGAGGAGCAGCAGCAGGGTGGCAGGAAACCAGCAGGATTCTCCTCTCTGGGTCTCACTTTCTCTGATCCCTTGTTGCAGGCAGGGGCCGTGCAGGGATCGGGAGCGCCCGGCTGCCATAGGTGCGGCGATGCCGCGCGCGCTGTGACTGCGAGGGATGCACACGGATGCACGTGGAGAAGAGGTAAAACTGCCAGCACTGCCTCCAGGAGGGACATGCCCCATCTCAGGAAGGTGGCACGTGCAGCCCTCAAGGAGTGCTTCACCCCATGTGGGGCTCTGAACTCCCCACCCCATCGCACCTCCCAGCTGTGGGACATGGAGAGCGGGCTAGATCTGAGGTCCGGCATTGCCTGGGCTGTGGGATGGGAGCAAAGTCAGGCAGGAATTGGGGTTCCCCTTGGGATCTGTCCTGCTCAGCAGCAGCTCAGCACATACCTATGTGGATCTGCCCTTACCCAGGCCACAGAGGGATGTTTGGGTTCAAATCCCTCCTCTCCCTTACTCAGGTGCAGAGGAAGCAGCAGCAGGGAGGGGCTGCTGGCATCTCCACAGGGTAAGAGGTGCTCTGTAAGAGCAGAGGCAGCTGCAGTTCTGCACCCCTTGTTAACAGGGACTGGTAGACCTAGCCAAGCAATTAGTGATTTTACTGCTAATAAAAGTTTCAGCTCAGCAAGTGAGAGCATCCAGAGTCTGTTGCTGAACTTGGACACCCTCCTGGCTGCTCAAAGGTTCACTGAGGGGGAAACTGAGGCAGGGAATTTGAATGATCTGCTTCAGATGTGAGTTAGGAACCGAGTTAGGGGGAGAACCCCAAAGTCCTGTCTGCCTGCTGGCACTGATTAGCCAGGCTTCCTGTGCAGGTGAATCACAATCACATCACCAAATGGTTTGGATGGGATTATCAGAGATTATCCTCCAATACCCTGGGAAGGGACACCTTCCACTGTCTCAGGCTGCTCCAAGCCCTGTCCAACCTGGCCTTGGCCACTACCAGGGATGGGGAAGCCACAGCTGCTCTGGGCAATCCCCATCCTGACAGGGTGTCCCCACCCTCACAGGGAAGAATTTCGTCCTAATCTCCAATGCAGCCCTGCCCTCTGTCAGTGTGAAGCCGTTTGCCCTTGTCCTGTCACTTCATGCTCTTATCAAAGTCCCTCTCCAGCTCTCTTGGAGTCTCTTTAGGTTCTGGAATGGGCTCTAAGGTCTCCCTGGAGCTTTCTCTCCTCCAGGATGAACAGCCCCATGAAGACAGATAATGTTTTAAAAATATCTGTGAAGACACATATTGCTTAAAACCAAAACCAGCTGTTACAATGGCTCAGCCTGGGTGCCGTGCAGAATACTCCTGCTTCCAGAAGAAATCATTTCTGGTGGCACTTGACTGCAGCTGAGGGGGGGGGTATGATGGAGTAAAGCTTGCACAGCACTGTGGGGCTGAGGATGGTTCTTCTAAGACCTTACAGGCTTTGCATCAATGGATCTATTTGCCAATAAAGTGCCTTTTTGTCAAAAACCTACTTGTCTTGGTGCTAAACGATGTCCTTCCCTTGCCCTATGGAGAGAACATCCCGGGGAATATTCAATCAGGACACTTTTGCCAGAGTTTTAGCTGGCAGCTTGTGACACCCTTCAGCAGTGTGTTGGGAAAAGTGGTGCTCTGGCAGGCAAGATGCTCTGCAGAAATGCTAAGTCAGCAGGGAGAATCACACAGGTTGGCACAGGACAGCTGCTTAGAATGGTTAGAGAAGAATAAATCACGCTTATTGCCTGTTTCACCTATTTCTCCTTTTTCTGGAGGGCAGGGACTACCAGAGAATAGCATCCCAGCAGAGAGTCTGGGAAATGCAGCCATGCCATGTTCCTGTCCCCAGCCCTGGGCACTAACAGCCTGCGTGGGACACGTCCCCTGTTCTGAGGCCCTCTGGGGTTATGGGAGCAGCAGGAAAAGCGGATGACTGGGCCCCAGTGGCTCAGCACCACAACAGCAGCTTTTCCCTCTCCGATCTCACTGCCCTGAATAAGGAGCACTGCTCCGATCTCACTGCCCTGAATAAGGAGCACTGGGCCTTCAAAGGCACCAAACACCAGAACAGTCCTTTCCTGCTTTTACACTGAGGATGCGAGACGGGGCGGGGGCTTCAACCTGCCTTCCTGACGGCCCTTCCCGCTGCCCACGCTGTGGTTTCTTTCCCCTTGCAGGTAGCAGCGAGGCTGAGCTGAGCGCGGGGAGCGATCCCGAAAGCGCTGGGACGACGAGCGGAACATGAGCGAGCCCAGCCCCTCGCCATGGCGTGCCGCAGATGAGAGCGAGCCGCATTGCCCGGGCTCGCAGCCGTCCCCGCTGGCCTGCCGCGATGGGGACGAGCAGCCGAGCCAGCCCGCGGAGCCTGCCAGCGGGAGAGCCAGCCCCCGGCACGACGCTCAGCCCTCCCGAGCGGAGGGGGAGCGCGGGGACCAGCGGGACGAACATCTGGAAGCGGTGGCAGAGGCAGGCGAGAGGCTCAGTGAGCAGGGACGAGCGGCAGGCGCTGCCAGCGAGAGCGGCCGTGCGGCCGGGGCAGTGCTGGCCAACGGGGTGGACGCTGCGCCGGCCGCGGGGCGGGAGCGGCCGCCGCTGCAGCCGCAGGACGGGGACACGCCCGGCAGGAGCAGCCCCCAGCTGGGGGACGGGGGCTCCCCCAGCCTGCGGATACCGAGCGGGGCCCTCAGCAAGGAGCGGTGGCACAGCGTCCTGGGGTCCTCAGAAGCTCTGAGTGGCGACGAGGCAGAGGAGCAGTTCGGGTGAGCGCGAAGCCGCCGTAAGGTCGGCTCAGTTCTGGTTTGCGTGTGTTGTTTTCAAGGCTCCTTGGTTCGAGTTACTCTGCTCCGTGTGTAGCTCATCGGTTTAAGGAGCTGCAGCTGCTCTCATGGCTGACTGTGGCTTTCCACTCCTGTTTCTCTTTGGGCTTCTTGCACATTTTTTCCCTGTGTGTAACTTTTTACTATTTTTTCTCTCTGGGCTTCTCACACAGTTTTTTGCTGTTACAAATGCAGAAGGCTGTGATTAGAGCCAGCGTCTGCTCACAGTGTCACTAAAGTGAAGGGGAAGCTTGTGGGATCTCGAGAGGAGCTGGTTGTGCTCACTTTGGGGGTGTCCCACTTGCAAGTCAGAGATTCAACTGCAGCGCTTATGGCGGAGTTACCTGAGGTAGCTCAGGGCCAGTACAACAGCCTGGGGATGCTGGAGATCCGGGCTTGTCTGGGAGTCTGGTGTGCCCTGGAAGTCCCTGGCAGCATGGCTAGCTCTGGCAGTCCCTGGGCTAGCAGGTGGCAGCTGTGCATCTGAAAGTGGGCAGGGCACTGAGCTTTGCTCTCTGCTGCACCTGTGGCAGGTGTTACCAGTGCCTGAGTGACAGGGACAGCGGCGTGAGACAAAAGGCACAAGTGTCATCCAATTCTCAAGTGCGTGAGACAAACCTGCGCACATGCAATGTCCTCTCAGTTCCTGAGTCCTCTCTTCTGGCAGCCTGGCTCACAGAGAATTCTCCAGGCTGGGGGACACTCACACTGGTGTGGTGTCCACAGCTGATTTTATGCCTCTGCAGGTTTCTAGACCTCCATGGGATTCTGCAGGCTGGGAGTTTAGGGGGAATGACAGGTCACTGGGATGAGGAGAGGTTCTTCCCATGCCATTCCCGAAGGAGGTGTATGGATGCTTCCCTTTGCCACCAGAAATCAGCCAGGGCTCTCTGTTGTAGCCACCTGGGGTTGATGCCTGCTGTGAATTTTAGCCCTGCCTGTGCACCTACCCCGGGGCAAGAGAGATGCTGCAAGCAGGAGAGGCTGGAAAGAGACCAGGAGGAGTTGTCCCAGAGGAGTGTGGCCTTCTGAAGAGAAGCTGTGAAGGGACAGGGTGGCCCAGGGATCACCTCCTAGCTCTAGCCCCTTGCAGGCTCCATGCCGAGCTGCGTGTTCCGAGCACTGTCTGGAGCGTGGGCAGCAGAGCTGGGGAGCCACGAAGGGCGTGGGCTGACAGCAGGCATCCCGCCTGCTTTGTTTCTCTGCTGTTGAACAGGCTTCTCCATAAAAAGCTGGTGGTTTGTTTCACTCAAGAGCTCCAGCAAGAAGCAGCAGCACTGCTTCAGAAAGCACAGCTGAAGGTGTTGCAGAGGAAGTGCCCAGGGCAGGCTGCTGCCGTCCGGAGAGCTTGGGGAGCCTGTCCCCAGGCAGGTCCCACGAGCCCCGTGAGCTATGCAGTCAGGTCTTGGATAGCTGCAAGTCTCTCAGGTTTCAGGGGAATCATATTTGCTTGGTAGTTGGCTCCCTGGCAGAGGCTGCGAGTTCAAGAGGAAACTAAGGGTGGTCAGAGAATGCTGCTGCAGTCACTGGAAGTGCACTTATTTTAAGGTACTAGGGCATGAATTGGTAGAAGTGGCAGGCTGAGGATTTGGAGATGATGCAACCTGACTGGGGTCTGCATGCAGAGTCCATGATCTCGTGCTCTGAATACATTCACTTGGATAGCAAATGAGTCTTTTGGGAGGCTGAATGCACAAGGGACAAGTCACACGCTATATTCAAAGCAGAAGGGCAGCTGGAAAACTTCTGGGACACAGCTGAAGTCTGGGAAACCACTTAGTGCCTGCAGATCGGGTTAGCTCACTGTGTGCTCATCAGTGCTTTGACCACCTATCTTTAGGATAAATGGCAGGAAAGTGTGGCTGGGCCAAGCACAGTGTGGAGCTGCTCTGCCCTGTCCACATGGACTGTCCAGCTCCCCTGGGTCAGTGTGGGTCAGGAAGAACTGACAGATGAACCAAGGCACCAGGAAGTTGCTTTCATCCTGCATCACCTCTGAGTTTCCCCATTTTTTTCTTTACTTCCCTTTGGGGAATTGCTGTAATGACCCACTCTGGGTATAGGAGAACCTGGTCTGTTGTTTTACTAATGAGCAGTCAACTGTTAGTTCCTGATGACAAATCATTTGTCATCATCTGCACGTTGCTGCTTGTATGGTGCATTTTCTCCCTGATTTTTAAAGTACTTTACAAGAAGGTGTTGAATCTTGCTCTTCCCACTGGAATGGAGAATTAAAGGGGGAAGTCATCCAAGGTCATCATGGTAGAGCTGGAGAAAGAACCCATGACTGTCCTCCTGAAGGTAGGTTAGTGCATCTGTGCAGGAAATGGTTGGTAAAAAGAAATCAGGGAACTGGAGCCAAAGGTTGAATATTTGTGTTGCAATTTGCATTAACTGAATCCCTTTTCCCCCCTTCTGGTTTATCCCATGGCATCTATTGTTTGTAAAAGCCCCGTTTTCCTTTCATTGTGGCGGTGTTGCCTAGAGGTCTTTTGCCTTCTCAGAAGCCCCCAAGATTAGCCCTGCTCATCTCAGGGAGGTCACAGCTCTGCAGTCCAACTGCAAGATCCACCAGGGAATGATACTCTCTACGTTCAGCCCCATGAGCTCTTGGAAAAAGAGCAAAATTTTTAACAGAGAAATCCCCACCTTTTGCTCGTAGACACACTCAGCACCTGCAGTTTTGGGACTGCGGCTTTTGCCCACACATTTCCTCCCATGGCAACATATAGCTGTCAAAAAACTCACATTCCAGCAAATAAAGTTTCAGAAAAACTTTGCAGAAAGACTGCAGTGCAGAGGCAGGAAAGTCCTGGTTTCCATCATGTCCTCCTCTGGCAGGATCCGCACTCCACCAACACAGCAAACTTGTGATGGCAAGTTGAACATGAGTCAGCAGTGCCCTCGAAGCTGGGAGGGACAACCATGTCCTGGGGGGCATCAGGCCCAGCATCACCAGCTGGGCCAGGAAGGGGATTGTCCCACTCTGCTCTGAGCTGGGGCAGCCTCACCTCAAGCCCTGGGGCAGTTCTGGGTACCACAATATGAGAAAGATCTAAAGCTGTTAGGGAGTGTCCAAAGGAGGGACTGGGGGTGGTGAATGGTGAAGGGCCATCAGGGGACAGGTATAGGGCTGGAACATACAAGGTCTGTGGTGTGAGCAGTTAATAGAAATGATTCTGTACAGTGGACTGAAAGAGCAGGGCTGTCTCCCTAGGGATTATGGCAAGGTGGGACCTGCTAAGTAATAACCAGGAAGTTATTCTGGCACTGGATCCAGTAGCAGGTGTCAAATGCAAGTCTCCAGTTGAGAGGTCTGGCTTTTTATCGGAACATGCCCAAATTAAGGGCTGGCTGGGCCTCTGGGATTGCTCATCACAAAACTGTTTTTCCCAGCTCTGGAATCTTGTAACAAAATTGGGAATCAAGCAGGTTACACCACAGAAAGATCCCAAGTGCCGTTATCACAGCAGCCGGTTCTGCCTCTTCTCTTGCCTTCCAGCTCCAAGTGGAACAGGGCAAGAATTGCCTTGACAGTATTTTCTACATTTCTCCTTTTGGTCCAGGTTTGCTTCTGGAGATGCCAAGCTGAGCTGCAGTGATGAAGACAGGGAGCATTTCCAATTCAAAGACATCAGGGATGGCTTCAGCTCGACCTTCGAGAAGATCGTTGAGTCTGACCTTATGAAGGGGACCTACTACAGCAGCCTGGACTCTTTGGACGTGCTCTCCCTCACAGACGAGACAGACAGCTGTGTCAGTTTTGAGGCACCACTCACCCCACTGATCCAGCAGAGGGCCAAGGAGAGCCCCGAGCTCTTGGAGCAGAAACTGGCAGCCCAGCAGAGAGAAGCCCTTCACCACATGGCTGCTGATAAGCAGGAGCAGGCGGCAGCCAAGCCAGCAGAGGGGGATTTTGGGAGCCCTCTCAGACACTCAATTACCAGCAGCAGGTCAGAGAATGTGCTGAGCCGGCTATCCTTGAAGAGTATCCCAAATGGGTTCCATGTGGAAGGGTCAGAGGAAGATGCCACCAAGATCATTAACTCCATCAGGTAAGGCAGGGAGTTTCTTGGACAGTGGCTCCTTTTCTTATGAGATCCCAGTCCAGGAGCAAGGCTCAGTGGGCATGATTGAGTTGGAACTGCTCTTTCACCCCTTGCTCTTTTCACCTCTCATGTGCTGTTGTGTCAGAAAGGCCAAACACCTCCAGGAAGACTTTCACCTGCATTTGCAAAGCCCTTGGCAGGGTGGGGACGGTCAGGTGGCCTCCCAAATGCCTCTGAAGTGCAGGGAAACCTCAGTGTTTCAGTTAGGACAGGGTATCCCTACAGAAGCCTCCCCAAAAGTTCTGCAGGCAACGAGGAGATCAGCAGAGACTTCATTCACTGACCAGCTCAGACCCAAACCACCACCCCTGGGAGGCAGCAGCTCATCCATAGAGCACTTCCCTGCATGAGGAAGCCAGGTGATGAGCACCCAGGTCAGGGGAGAGAGGTCCTGTGTCCAGCTATCAGGCCATCAGTGAGTCACACTGCTGAAAATGCATGAATTGCTGCTGTAAGTGGCCTTAGGCAGGCAGATAAAGGGCTGTATCTGCACCCACATGGTGCCAGCAGGGCTGCTCAGAGCATTGTCTGGGCACAGCTGGCCACGAGGCCAGCAGGCAACTGTGGGGGAGCAAGTGACCAATAAAAGCTGGTCTGGTTCCACTCCAGACATTATTTGTACAAGTGTAGTTTCACATCCTCAGCAAATAACCCAAACTGAAAAGCATAGCATCTATCCCTAAGATTTCCAGGATTTCCACGGCTTGGAAAGAGCTTGGGATCCCCAGTGGGGAGAGAGGAAGCTTAAAAGGTGTTGAGGCTGCTTACTTTGATACATCCTCATTTCTCAGGGGGAAGCCGCAAGCCGCCCTCTCTCCAACCTTTTCTACCAATTTGGAATTACGCTGCACTATTTAATTAGAGCTGAAACGAAGGACGGTTCGTCCAATGTCCAGTTCACAGCCATATTGCTGTTTTTTCATATATTTTTTTGTGAGGGCGAGAAGAAATCAAAATGTGGTGTTTCCTGTGTGTTTCATCGAGTCACGCTGCGGCTCCTTGAATGTTTCTTGTCTCTGCGCAGCGACGCCAGCCTGAAGGACACCCTGTCAGACTCTGACTCGGACATGGGCAGCACGGAGCAGCTGGACCAGGGCAGCACGGACACGCTGGCCAACGGCTGCAGGGCGGACAGCGAGGCTGCCAAGAGGTTGGCCAAGCGCCTCTACAACCTCGAGGGCTTCAAGCGCTGCGACGTGGCCCGACAGCTTGGGAAAAAGTACGTGGGAGCCAGCCCCGTGAGGGGGTGACAGAGACACGGGGCTGGGGGGTGCTGGCCATGCTGGGAGGGCAGGGAAAGGCAGGAAGGGCCAAGCCTGTGTGCTGGATGGAGTCGGGGCTGCTGGAGATCCTTCCAGTTGAAGCTGGAAGCCCAATGCCCTTAAAATACGATTCCTACAAGCTGCCTGTAGTTTTGGGCGGTGTCACAAGCTGCTGCCCACCAGAACCAAGAGCTCCCTGCCTTTGGGAAGAGCCCATCAAGACTAAAGCAATCCCCAGGCTGAAGAGTTTGGCAGCCAGACCTGCCTCTGCGCTGGGCTCCCTGCCATTCCCCAGGTTTTTCATGTCTGCACCCCAAAATGTTCTTGCTGCAGAGCCTCCCAACCCAGTCTGTACAAGGTTAGAAAGGGTTTGCTGTAGAGCCAGGAACACACAGGGAGGTCCAGGCTCTTCAGCTGATAGATTCGCCTGGGTAAGGCAGAAGGGAAATCAAAAAATATTCAAAAGTGGGAGAGTTACAGAGATTTCTAAGAGACAGAGTAACAGTAACAAGCGTAGCAGTAACAGATTATTTTAGGATGCCAGTGGGTGTGAAGGCACCAGTCCCCATCATCCTTTGCCTGGATCAGATATAACCTGTGTTGCTGGGATTTTTTTTTTTTTTTTCCCCTTGGGATGTCTCCCTCCTGCCCAGATCAGCAGGACACACCTGTCCCTCAGCAAATACCCACACTTTCAGTACCAAGGCTCTGTGATTCCCAGCTTAGTGCTGGGACAGAAGGAGCCCAGGAATTGTCTTCTAGAGAGGTTCTTTGCATCACCTGGCAACATCCTCATTCTCCTCCTTTGCTGAGGTTCTTGTAGCAGGTGCATTCCTGGTTGCTCTTGCCTCAGGGTGTGTAACATCCTTCTCCTTTCTTTCAAATTTTCCATGGCAAATGGCACTGAGTGGGGAAGTTTCAAGCACCGGGTTTCTGAGTGTGTCCCTTTGCTATTTCCTGCAGTCCTCACTCACTCCTGCAACCCTCACGCCTTGGGAGGCTGTTTGGTGACCCACATCTGGGAATTCACACAGCCTTTGAAATAAAAGGTTTGTTCTGATCAGCTGGGTTTTGACATCTGAACGATTTCCTGAATGACTTCCTGACATGAGACCTAAACAGAGCTGCCGACTCTTGGATCACACAGGTGGATTGGCAGAGCAAAAAAGGAAATAGGGTGAAGATAGGTATTTATAGGTATTAATATAGGTATTTATAGGTATTAATATAGGTATTAAGTCAGTCTTGCTCACTTAAGACAATGTAATACCAATCTATAGTGCTGGGAGCAAACTAAGTTTAAGTGTTGCTTTCAGGCCAGCTTTATGTAGGAGGGCTGTACAAAAAGTGAAATCTCATTTTAACACTTCTTTTTTCTTTGTGATAATTGGCAATTTTCTAAAAAAAAAAAAAGTCTTATCAAAGCCAAAACTATTCATCATTGTCAAACAGGCAGAAAAGGCTTGACAGACAAGGAAATGCAGGTTGGATATCTCCCCACAATTTGTTTGCATCTGCCTCAATTCTGTGAAATTAACTTAAAACCCAGAAACTACCATTGTCCCACTGAAGGGCAAATGTTTGGGCAACTGAACTCTCCATGGAAGACTCTTGTTCCAGCGTTGGTCTGTGGCCCTCTCAGCTCCATCAGTGCCCACAGTAACATCTTGTGCTGAGTGGAGGTTGAACTGTCCCAGGCCATGAAGGTGGCACTTCCTTGCAGGGTTTCCCAGAACTGTGCTCACCAAATCCCTGTGGCAGCAGTCCAGGACAGTTCCAGCATCGCAGTGCCCTGGGATGTGGGGTCTGTCAGGGTCCCAGCCATGGGCAGCACGACGTGGGCACAAGGCCTGTTTTGTCCCCCAGAGATGAACTTTTACTCACACAAGCTTCTTATGGCTCTGAAGTGACCCAGGTGATGCAAAGAGGGGCCTGCTCTGCAGGGCAGTGGCATTCAGGCTGTAATCCCTCAAATCTCTCAAATTTGAGACATCAAATCTCAGATTTGATGACAATCATCTGGCAAATGTCCAGACACCTGGGAATGGACTGGGAGAAAAGGCCAGGGCTCCTGTGTCTCCCTGGGGTGCCTTGTGACCCAGCAGGTCAGTCACAACTCTTGATGCCTGGACCCTCCCAAAGCAGGCAGAGGGAGGGAGCATCAAACTGGGTGTAAGGTGAGAGGAGGTCTGCAGAGGCTGAAAGGGCAGCAGCCCAGAGGATGCCAAGCATGTCCCTGCAGGAAATGCCTTGCAGGGCCACCAGCCAGAGTATGGCAAGAATGTCCCCATGGGAAATGCCTTGCTCTCCTTATAGGAATGTCTCTGTCATCATGGTGGAAGTGTCCCCCATTCCTGCAGGAAGGGCTGGCACTGGCACAGAGACAGAGGAGGATAATTCCTGAGTGAGGAAACCAGAGCAAGCACAAAAGCCCATCACAGGGTGGGACACGGTCTTGCCCTGGCTACTGTTGTTATCCCATGGCCTGGGACATGTTAAGTGGCTCTGGAGCTCAGGGAGAAGAGTCCCATCTGTGTCACTGTCTGTCCTGGAGACACAGGAGTTTATTGTTTGCAGGGGTCTGGCTGCCTCCTGGTGTCTTGTGACCCCATTCAGTTCCCTTGGCAGAGCCAGCAGCCCCTGCCTGGAACTCACTGAGCCCTCCTGCTCCAGTCTCCAGCTGCACCCATCTGCCACAGGAACAAGGGGCTCTGGTGAGAGGGTGGGATGGGAGCCTGTGTGGGTGAGAGCAGGAATACTTCAGTGGGAGGAGGGGGCACATCCAGCAGTGGGAGAGAGCCAGGTGTTGGAGGAGCACAGGATACCCCGACGGCCTCCTGGAGGAGGCTCTGCCTGGCCAGCAGCACCACTCAGGGGTGCAGCAGGGCCCGTGTCTCTCATCCTCAGGTGTCTGGGGCTGGCTGTGGGCACACCAGAGAGGTCTTCCAGCAGCATTCCAGGCCAGGAGCAAGTCTCCCTTTGTCTGAGACCATGTCTGCAGCGTCTTGCTGGGATAGGGCTGGCCAAGAGGCAGCATTCTGCTGTTCCTCTTGTGGACAGTGTCTTCTTCCCTGAAAAAGGGGCTGACCACTCCCTCTTTAATTGCAGTAACGAATTTAGCAAGTTGGTAGCAGAGGAGTATCTCAGCTTCTTTGACTTCACTGGCCTGACCCTTGACAGAGCACTCAGGTGAGCCATGGGATGGAGAGAGTGGTGGGATTTTGGGGTTTCCTCCAGGCTTCCCAACACTGTGTGAGCCATCCATGTGACAGGAGCAGGGACTGGGGGGAGATGCAGGCTGTCATTCAATCTTTGGTGTCACGTTTGGCATAAGGTGCTGCCTCCAAAAGTGGGCTTCAACAGGAGGGCCCACAGCCTGCTTCCCCAGGGTGGAGAGCAGCTCTCCCAGGAATCCCATCCCATACAGAATCCGAGCAAGTGGGAGCAATTTGTTTTCCTTGGGATGGGCAACCCCTCCTGGTGTCATCACTCCCGAGGTGGATCAGACGGCAGCTGGCAGCACATTTTCCTGCACAGCTCCATGGATGCCTTTGCATCCCCTCTGCAGGGTGTGGGCCTGGGGGGAGGATAAATGATCCCTTTCCATCTCCCTTAGCCAGGACACTGCCCAGCAGCAGCTCTCTAAGCATCCCTTTCTCTGTGCAGGACGTTCTTGAAAGCGTTCCCGCTGATGGGCGAGACGCAGGAGCGGGAGCGGGTGCTGATCCATTTCTCCCGGCGCTACTGCCAGTGCAACCCCGAGGAGAGCACCTCCGAAGGTACTCACTGCTTCCTTTCCCCTGGCTCCCTGCCACACTCAGGGCACCTGTGCACAGAGCTGGAGTGCAGAACCAGCCACCCACTGCTGCGGCGGGGGATGGATGGAGAGCCCTGCAACTGCTCCGAAGCCGCTTCTGAGGAAGCCGCCCTGAGCGGAGCAAAGGGCAGCTGTACCCACACCTCACACACGCCACAACCCGGTCTGCAAAGAAGGACAGGGAGGGTCTCCTGTGGAGCGTTTCCAGCGGGGTTGGTTACAGACTCGCAGCGGAGGAGTCCAGGGTCAGAAGGGACGCACGCCCATGGGAGCCAGGGACAAGAGACAAGAGCCCCCTACAGTCCGGGGTCTCGGGTTAAGTGAGTTCAAGGGCCAGTGGTCAGGGGCAGAGGGGAGGTCTAAGGGCAGGGCATGGCGCACTGACCTATAGGAACTGGGGCTGTTACCTAGTGCAGCAGGGCAACATTGCAGAAGCCTCCTGTGTTACTTTCAGCTATAGGGAAATTATGAAATCCATGGCAACCTTTTCCAGAGCCTCCACAACCTACGGCCTGGCAGACACGGCTGCAGCTTCTCCCTTTCCCAGAGATCCTGCCCTGGTTATTACCCCTGCCCTGGGAGGGGCTGGGGGTGCTGGGTGCTGGCAGACCCTCCCCAAAAACAGCCAGACCAGTCTCCACATGCCAGCTTACAGCACTGAGAGGCAAACACATTCTGGCATGTGGAGTGGTCCTTGAAGGACCTCAAAAAAGGGCTAGAGAGCACCAGGGAGGAGGCAGGGACTGGAATATGACTTTCACAAGCAGCTGCTTTGGGCTTAGAAGTGGGAGGTTTGGTCTTTTAAAGGAAAACTTTAAAACTTTAAAATTGGCTTTGAAGCCAATTTTATGGTGGTTGCTTTAGGAAAAGGTAAAGTCTGAGGGAAAAGAGGATGTCTTTGGGGTTTTTTTTGTGTTGTTTGTTTTGTTTTTTTGTTAAATCCTACACAGCTGAGGGGAGCAGATATTCTTTAAGGTTTCCAGAAACAGCAACCGGTCTTGGTTTTGCAATAACTGGGCTGCCAAGACAAGAAACCCCAGAACTGCACGAGAAGGGGGGTAATCAGCCACAGCTGTGTGACTGTTGTGTGTTTCAGATGGGATTCATACACTCACCTGTGCCCTGATGCTGCTGAACACAGACCTCCATGGCCATGTAAGTAACCCTTGGAGGAGCATCCATCCTTTCTTCCCTCCCAGGGTAGAGCTCTGTTCCCTGACCCTGAGCATTGCTGGATAATTGAGGTGGGTTGGCAGAGAGTTCTCTGACCTGCTCCAGGTGGAATTTTGGGTGTCAGGCCCAGACCTGGGGACAGTCCACACCTGAGTGTCACTGCACACTCAAGCCAAAGGCGCACGTCCTGCTGACATCAGGGACAGGCAGTGTTATCCTGTTATCCTGTCCAGGGACAGGCAGTGCTGCCCCTCTCCTGCTGCCCAGCTCAGCCCTGTCCCAGGAGCTCCCAGTGAGGTCTTCCCTGCCAGTCCCTGTGGGGCTGCTCCTTCTTGTGGCTCAGACACATCTCCCCAGAAACTGCTGCAAGGGGGCCAGTGGGTTTACACAGGTTTAGATTTGATCTTTCCTTCCCAAAACATGAAGCGAGTTCCAGCTGTTCCTTTCCCCTGAGATGTAACAGGCAGCCACTGCAGAGTTTCACAGCCAAGAGGCCTCTGCACAAAGAGCAGAGTGAGCAGAGCTCAGTGCCCAAAAGAGTGGCTGGAAAAGGGCAGAAGCTGTGAGAAGATCTCTCACCACCTTTTAGAGGTAACCTGTCTCTGCTCACAGTGGGATACTGGTGGGATCAGTCTCATAGAGCATTCATCCTCCAGACAAAATGGTTGGAGCCAAGGAATTATTTCCATCAAATCACTTCCTGCAGCAGCAAAAGCAGCGTTGTGGCAAAAGGCAATCTATGTGACTTCAATCCAAAATAATCTTATTTTGTCTAGTCTTTTTAAGTAAAAGAAAAAAAATTAAAAACATCCAAAATATGCCTCTGGGAAGATAGACATAATTGAAGAGACAAAAAAACCCCAACAACCTAAACCTCAAAACCCTTATCATTTCTATTTTTCATTGACAAGCTGGCTCAGAGACCTGGTAAGAAGAAATGTTCTCATGATATCTAGGCACAGAAAAAATAGCTTTCTTTTGACCAGGTGTGCAAATGCCTGAGCTTTTCTTTGAAAAATCTTCTCTTTATTTTTCTGCATGTGTAACATTAATTTCTTCTTCTCCTTTTCCTCCTTTTTTTTTTTTTTTTTTTAATTTCCTTCTGCTCCTGGAACCTCTCTTTCTGCTCTTTAACCCTTTGCCAGGTGGTAAGTGCAGTCCTAGTGTTTTGCTTTAAAGCACTGGCATTTGACTTGTTTTGAGTGTGTTAAAAACACTAAGGAATTTTGTTTGTCTGGAATCCTAAGTGATTGTGCAGTGTTCTTCCCTACTTAGCAGGCCATTAGCAGCTGATATCATCACATGAAATGCTCCTGGTGTAAAAAAACCTCCATGAACTGTGGTGTACCTGGGAATGTGTGACTTGATCTCCCACCCCTCCTTGTTAGAGACGCTGCCATGATATTCCATGTCCCTTTTGATTTTATTTTCCTTTTTAATGTTGTGTGTGTGTTGCAGTGTTTTACTGTGCATTGCTGGAGTGGGAAATGCCCTTGGTGAGGAAAGGGGGTTGGATGTGTGTCTGTAAGGGAGCAGTTCCTCACAGCAGTGCCCCTGGCATGGTCTAGTTCACCATTCCAGCAAAGACCTGACACGGAGGTTTAGAGCAGGAGATTTGCACCTGTTGATTTTCTACTCAGGTGCTCTCAGACCTGGTTTCCAAACCACCCAGAAAACTTGCAAGTGAGACATTCCCTATTCATGGAAGCACCTGGAGTTGGTGTTAAAAGCCAGTGGTCACCAACAAACATTCCAAGTATAACAAGCATTCCAAGACTGATGCCTTGGAGTGGCTACCTAAAACAGAGGCTAGACAAACTGAAGAGAATAAAAGCAGGTATTTATTGAAGGCCTTCAGTAGGGACACCTTGGGCAATCAGAAGCCTCCAGGGGCTACACCCAAGATGGGTGATGATCATGAGTTTTTCAGACACTTTTAAGTTTGGTCCATTTACATATCAGGGGTTAATGCTCCAATTACAACTTCAGGTAATGAAGTCATTTACTCCAAGTTTCCCTCCCTCCCAGTTCACTGCTGTTTACATTTTTCAGGGCCTGGGACAGTGAGGTATCCTTGAGTTTCAGGCCTAGAGAGGAATTGTTTTATCTCAATAAAATGGGAGAACAGTAGCTGACAGGCCATGGAGTTTTAGAGTTATGCACTGAAGCAGTACAGGATGTGAAAAATACAAAAGCTAAATCCTAAGGCATCAAGACTGTACATGTAGGATAATCCAAGTTGTTGCTACTTTCTGCCCTGCTCTGCTGGTGCTGTTCGAGCTCCAGGAGATTTTTTGGCAAAGTAAGCACTGCCCTGCTCCATCTCTGCCCCAGGAGACAAAGCTTAGGGATGTGTCCTTTCCCACTGTCACTGTCAGCCCTCCTGGCCACGGGAGGATGGTGGCAGATCAACACCTTTGCATCACCAGCACTCACGGGTGCATTTTGGTCCCTTAGGAAAGGCCACCTTCTGGAGTAATAATGGGGTTTGTTCAAAAAGCAGAGCACCAAACAAAGCTTGAAATGGGATCCTGGGCAGGTCCTAACTCCCTTGTGTCTATCACAGCAGGTTTGTGTGGCCCAGGGCTCTCTGGTACCCAGAATTTGCAGGTTGGTTGCCTGCAGGGGCGTGATTTTGTTCCTGCAGCCTAGAACACATCCATGACCAGATCAATTACTCAGCAATTAGCTGCTTTTCCACAGTCTGGCTGCTGCCCCAGGTGAGCTCAGAAGTCTCTTGCACCAGAGAAAGACAGATCACACACACAAAAAAAGCATCCCTTGGGATGAATATGAGCCCCAGACACATAAGGGCCTGTGAGACCGGTGATTTGTGTTATCTCACTGTACTCACTGACTTCCAAAAATGCCTTGGCCCCTGCACTCGGTGCTGAATCCCTCTTTGGGCACGGAGGCCAGTGCTGTGCACTCTGCTTCCTGCCTCAGGGCGGGGCTGGGCTTAGGCACCTTCTCTGTGCAAAGCAATTCCGAGGAGCCTCAAGCTCTCAGGCAACTCCTGCCTCGCCTCCGAACTCCCTTCCTTCTGGAGGCTCCTTGCCCTCCTTCCTTCCTCCACCCACGCTCTGTTGCGCTGCTGGATTTTTCCTTTCTCTTTCATGTCCGAAATTCGCTGGCCAGCAAGCACACAAATCTCTTCCCTCTGCTGAAATCCCTGCACGGCTGCTCGCTTCCTGAGCCCCTCTGCAGCCCGTGTGCCCACTGAACACTGGCTGGCAGCTCTGGCGAACGGGGCTCCCCGGGAGAAAGCCACGAGGGCTGAGCTGTGTTGTGCCACACCACAGTCCCCAGGCGCTGCAGATTTGTAACAGTGCTTTACTCCTCTTTTTCTTGATCTCTCAAGGGAGCCAGCTCATCTGGAGCTGGCACCAGCAGGAGGCATAATTAAGAGTATCAGGCTAGCTGCTCAAAGGCAGTGCTTGGCTCCCTGTGCAGCCCGAGTGTTTGCACACACAGGAGGCAGGGGGGACATGATGAGCTAATCCCAAGGCCTCACTCCTTCCTGATGCTTTCGTGTGGGGAGAGGCCCCCAGGTCATCTGCAGTGCGCATCTGTGGGCAGAGGATTCTGGTGTTGTCTCTTTCAGGAGGTTATTTTCTTGCACAGAGGACACATCTCAAGCTGCAGGGCATCTCCTGTATCATCTGCTGCTGCTTCATCTCCTGCCAGACCCACTGAGGCCCTTCCTCTTCCTCACTGAGCCCTGAGCAGAGCTCTGACTCTGAGAGAGCCCTGACGCTGCTCTTCTGGGCCATCCTCCTGGATGGTCACCCTGCCCATACCTTGATGTGAAGCCCAACAAGGTTGGGATGCTGTTGGGATCCTCAGGACCACCGGTGGCAGCTCACACTGTCCTCACTGGCTCCACTGTCCCCTCCAAGCGANCCCCCCCCCCCCCCACTGTGAAGGATGCCATGTAACATGGCACTGGAGACACCCACCTTTCCTTTGTGACATCAAACTCCTTTTTCTGAACCCTGTAATTGCCACTGACTCCTCCACACCTCTGCTCCCTCCCTTTGGAGAGGTAGGATTGCAGGGGAGGCTTGGGAAGAGGCTGCCTGCCTCCACCCTTGCAGGCTGAGGAAGTGAAAGGTAAAGGGTTTGGGAAGACAGATGCCATAGATGATGAAGCCATGATATCAGGGATGCCAGGTGGCCTGGAAGCATCAGTACCAAATATTGTTGGTGTTAGCAGGGGCTGAGAGTGTTCCAGGCTGTGAGATTCTCCCAGTGTACATGTGTTGCCCTCTCCACAGTACCAGTAGCTGGACCATTTCTTTTTGTAATGGCAATCAAAAATAACAGCTTCCATCAATGACCAGCATTCCCCTGCCCAATTCTGGCTGTTCCAGGTGCTGGCACTGCAAGCTCACACGTTTTCACTCACAGCAGGCTTGGAGCCCCATCCAAACGTTGCCATTTCACCAGGTGGAGTGCTTGTCTTGAGTTTCAAGACACAGAGCCTGTACCCAGGACCACTCCAACAAGAGCTTGAGAGGCTATTTTCAGATGTCTTATTTCTACCATTAAAAGAGAGGTCATTTGAAACATTTGGATGCTGGCATGAGCAAATAAAGCAGAGAGCCCAACAGCAAATCAGATGAGAAGCCCTTTGAGCTCTTGGGATAAGCCCAGGCTTCAGCACTACATATAAAATTGTTCTTTGAAAGGCACTGATTAAAGTCAAAACTCTCCACAAGTTTAATGAGCTGCTTCTTTGCCTTACAGAACATTGGCAAAAAGATGTCGTGCCAACAGTTCATAGCAAACCTGGATGGGCTGAACGATGGGAAGGACTTTGCGAAGGATTTGCTGAAGGTAATGTGATATAAATAGACAGTGGGATACTGTCACTATTATTCCAGTGCCACCTAGTCCTTTTGGGACACTCTGAGCCTTTCAAATCAGCATTTTCCAGTTGTTTCAGGAGAAGAATTCTAACCCCTGTGAATGTCTCTGCTAACTTGCAGTGAGCCAAAATAAGTCTGTTCCCTGGTGGTGTTTTATCCAGATTTGTGGCATGATTTATGCCCTCAGAGCATACCAGGGGTCCTTTTCCCCCAGTAGCTCAGATAATGCCCAAAGCAAGGTACTCCCCACCCCAAAACACGACCATCCAGCACTGAAACTTTACCTCCACTGCCACGTGATGAAATGCAATGTTCCAACACTACCAGTGCAATTGGATATGGTTAAATGTCCCAAAGGGAGCATTTTCTCCTGCCACGTGGTTCAGCTCTCTGCCCCTGCTGCAAAGGTGCTGCCCTGAATGTCACTGTATGGAAGGAGGTTGGAACAAGAGGTGCCACATCAGGGGTGTCACATCATGTTTGGGACAACATCCCCATCTTCCAGCAGGCCTCACCCTATCCTACCCCTCTGTATGGTCAGGACCACCTCCACATTGTGCTCTGCTAGCCCATTCCTGCTTCTTTTCCAGTGCCTCAGGGAAGCCACTGGAATTTTGCCCAGAAAAACTGGAAAAGCTGATTCCAAGGTCATTCATCTCTCCCCTGCTACTCAGTTCAAGCCTCCCCTAGCTTCACCTAGCTAAGACACTGGAGGTGTCATGGCATATCCCAAAGTCTTTTACCACTGTGTGTAGGCCAGGATTCACTCAGAACTAGTACAGCACCCAGAATGAGTCAAAAACATCATATTCAGGCTCCTGAGCAGGGCTGGCTGCCAGAGCCCTGTGCTGCTGCTCTGTCCAGCCCAATACCCAGCGTGGCACACAGCAAGAAGGGGTCCAGCAGGACCATCCTGCTCACTGGCAAATCCTTCTTCAGGACAGTTCAGCAGGGAAAGTACCTCCAAGAACACAGGGTGTGGAAGAGGAGATGTCTCCACAAGCAGACACGACTTCCATGAGAGACACAGCTAATTCCATGTTCTTTTTTCAGACACTGTATAACTCCATCAAGAATGAGAAGCTGGAGTGGGCCATGTAAGTATATGCTAAGCATTAAAGGGATAGTGTGTCTTTCCAAGGAGCTGGCAGATCCTAAGTCATGTTTTCAATCCCAGAATATTTCCTGCCAAGCCACTTAAGTGCTGGAGTCCCTCTGCAGACAGACAAATGAAGTTTATTTATGGCTTAGACACAAAAGCAGTTGGGAAGGTTGGTGACAGTCTGTGGATCCATGACCTAAAGGAAGGGAATGCCCTCTTTGTTTACTATTACACTTGTAAAATACTGGTTCCTCTCCAGGTGCTTTAGGAGCCTTTGCACAAACAAAGATCTGGGATTAATTTGGTCATTGAGACTTTCCTTCTCTCCCACTTGTTTTTTTTTTTCTGGAAACAGTATCAGATAATCACCTCAGAAGGAAGAGACCTTGTGATATCTCTAGTTGAGCTTCCTCCTGGAAGTACGAAGTACGAAGAAATTCCAGCACTGAATTCAGACCAGGCTGTTCAGGGCTTTGTTCAATTTGATCCTGAAACCCTCCAAGGATGGGGAACCCACAGCCCCTCTGGATCCACAAACCAATACTTTACGAGAGTGGCATTTTCTCTTGTCTCTGTTGTTTCGGCTTCTGCCCACAATCTTTTGTCCTTGTGCCATGCACCTCAGTGAAGAGCCCGGCTTCGTGCTCTCAATAACCCCTCACAGAAGGCTGCCATGAGGTTCCCCAAAGCCATCTCTTCTGTGGATTGAACAAGTCCAGTTCTCTCAACTGTTTCTTGCATTCCAAGTGCTCCAGCCCCCAGGTTTCTTGGCCTCAGCTGAAGTCTCTCACCTTGCTGGTGCCCCTTACTGTGCTGGGGGCGCAGCACTGCTGTATCACGATACGATGCAGGGAGTGCAGAGCAGACGATCACTTCTCTTCGCCTCCTCACTGTGCCGCTGTTACACAGCCCAGGATGCTCCTGCCCTCTGCCTCTGCCAGGACACACTGGCTGCTCCTGCTCATCCTGCTCATCACCCGCAGCCTCAGTGCAGCACTCGGGTGCTCCCAGCCCTCTCAGCGGTGGCCTTGTACCCCTCCTTTTAATGTCATCCACAAGTGCGATGAGACCATCATTTTTTACCCTGAAACGAACCTGGAAACAGCTGGCAGGGTGGGCTCCATCACAGGTTCACACAGTACCTTCATCAGTCCTTCTTCCCCTGCTCTGCCACTCAGAGCACAGGCCGGGATCATCAGCGAGGTCCCGCAGCTCCAACGTCTCTCTCTCGGGGAAGCCCGTGACAGACCTGAGGTCTGACACAGGGGACGTTCCTCTCCTCCTCCCCTCTCTCCTCAGCCTTAAACCTCCCTTGTCTCCGGACAGAGCAGGACCTTCTGCGCCATCAGTTCCGTCGCCTGCTCTCTTCCTCATATTATCCTCACCAAAAAAAGCATCGGGAGAAGGTTGGATCCTCCCTCCGTGACTCCCCGATGAAGCGGCGGTGCCAGCGCCGCAGCGGGGCCGGTCGCGCCTGGGCTCTGTCGCGAGAGGGAGCTGCGGGCTGGTTTATGTAAGGGCCGTTCAGCAGGAGTGCATCTGCCTCGGGATGCGGGCTGTGCTTACACAACGCCCGCCACCTCAGCTCCGTGCTCGGGCGCATCCCGGGGATGTCACCGTGCCGGGGTCCCGCTGCCGCGGGGCGGCTCCAGCCTGCGGCTCCCTCCCGCCTTCCTTCACGCACCCCGCTGTGTCCCCGCATCCCTTCACTCACCCCAGCCGGGCTGGGGCCTGCCTTGCTGCAGGGTGTCCTGCTGGGCTGCAGGCTCGGAGCCCTCAGCTCCTCTGCAGGGGGACAGATGCCCCTGACGTGGGGGACCTGGCGCAGGGACTCCCTGGCACAGGGTACCTGGGTTTCTTTCAGAGACCTGGAACTGAGTCATAACCTTGTACAGCCAAGGACCCTCTTCTCTCTGCTTGCCTCTGCCCTTGTCCATCCCAGGGAAGGAGATGCCCTTGCCCACAGATCCCATCTGACAGGCAGGTATGCGACCAATAGCAAGGAGCTCAGAGAGGTGCAGCCCAAACGCCTGAGCCCCACTGACTCCCCACACAGGAACAGTATCTGGGCTCTGCCTGAGCCCCAGGACTCCTGTGGATGCTGAGGGCTAAGGAATCATCCTTCTCTTCCAAGAGGTGTCTGATGCTTTGACCATCTGCTTGCTGCAGGTGAGGAATTGTGTTTACTGCACGCATCCCAACCAGTGGATTCACTGAGGGTCAGTCCTCAGCTGAGGTTTGGTCTCAATCTGATCTGCAACCTGAGGTGACCACTCATCCCATTTAGACATTGACGTGTATCAGACAGGGCAGAGAAGCCCTGTTTGCTCTTTCTCCTTCATGTCCCGGGGACACTGGGAACTATCACTTCCCATACAAGTTCTGTTTTCTTCATGCCAGAGTAGGTTCATCTCCTGAATGTCTGCAGATCTTCTGTTCCTCAGAGATTCAGAGGACATTCCTAAAGGTACTTCACTGTCTAGGAGGCCCCAGCCATTGCCTCTCGGCAGCTGAGAAATGCTGGTAATACCTTGGTCTTCAACAAAAATCCTCCTTAAGCTCTGGCTTTAGGGCACAGAATTGGAGACCTTTCCTGTGATTAAATATTTGTAGTCCTCAGCATGGGATGTCTGCAGCTTCCTGGTGCTCAGACAAGCACCCAGTCCCTTACCTGTTTCGAGTGACCTCCCAGTGGGACCACTGGGACAGTTACCTGTCCCCCACATTCCTCCCAGCTCAGACCACCACTACTGGCATTCTCTCTTGTATGGTCCCGACATCTCCTTCCTTTTTATTTCTCTGACCAGTCCTGTCATAAAAACTCTAAACCCAAAGCAAATAGGGTTGCTTTGCTCTGTGACCAAACCCACATCTCCTCCACCGAGTCTCTTCTCTGATTTTGTTTCCAAGTGACGAGGACGAGTTGAGGAAATCACTCTCGGAGCTGGTAGATGACAAATTCGGAGCCAGCGCGAAGAAAGTGACAAGGATTGTTGACAGCAGCAACCCCTTCCTGGACATCCCCCAAGCGCTGAACGCTGTCACCTACAAGCACGGTGTCCTCACCCGGAAAACCCACGCGGACATGGATGGGAAGAGAAGTACGTGATCAGGGACTGGGACAGGGACAGGAGAGGTGCCCCAGGCAGTCCCAGAGCCTTGCCCTGGTTCTCCTGATGAGGGCATTTCCTTACCATATCCCAGGCAACACAGGAAAGATCCCCATAAGTGCTAGGGCAGAGGAAAAGGAGGGTGTTTTGAGGCATTTGTAGATACGAGTGTTTTCAGGAAGCCTCGGTTTTCCCTTCTCACTGCCAAGGAATCTAACACAGACAGACCTGGTCTCCAATCCTGTTCATGGGCGTAATCCCACATCCCAGTCTCTGAGCAGTGGGGGAAGGCTGGTTCCTCAGCAGTTGTCTGCTCCAGCCCTGACACTGGGGACAGTCTGGCCTGCCAAGCTTTGCTCCTGTCCATGTCCTGCCATGTGCTAGCTGGGCAACAGAACACCCCATAGCTCTGCTACCAGCATATGGCATTACAGGAAAGGTAAGGGTATTTGGGAACTGTTAATGAGCAGAGATTAATTAAACCTTGGGTAATTCCTTTTGATAATTGATATGATTGGCCCAGTCACTGCAGCTGATTAAAAAGTCTTGAGTAGAGATTACCATCAAAGGCTTCCCTTGCTTCCAGCACCTTCTTAATAGCCCGTGCTTGGAGGATCAGCTGTCTGGTGGTGATGTGGATGGCTCCCCTCACCCCCCACCTCTCTCCAGCTTCTGCCAAGCTCTCTGTCCCCAAGCCCATTGGGATGGTAATGCTCCGTCCTCAGAAGAACAGAAGCTGCCTTATCCAGCTGCTCAAATCCAAGCAGAGGAGCTCAAGGAATGTCTCTGCTCTCCAAGCATTAGGTCCAAGAAACACGAACCTGGGTTTGGAGGAGCAGAGACTTCCTGCAGGTGTCCACCGGCACCTCCGTATCGGCTCACGTCTGGCTCTGACCTGCTTGTGTTCCTGCTGGGAGGCTGCAGAGCCCAGCCACTGTCCCTCACACACCACTCCCAGCTCACAAACCACTCGTGAGCAATAGCCTGGAGGTGTGGGAGCTTTGGGCATCAGTGAGTGCCTGTGGTGGGTCAGGAGAAGGGCTGTGTTTGCCTGGAAGGTCAAGCAGCACTGGCAGACATGTACAATTAAATATTCTTCCTTTTTTTAGCTCCCAGAGGAAGAAGAGGTTGGAAGAAATTTTATGCTGTGCTTAAAGGGACCGTCCTTTATTTACAAAAGGTAACCATGGGGGACTGTTCCCTTTGCTGTCTCCTGCTGTCTCCAAAGCAGTCATGCAGTCACATCCCCGAGCAGAGGTGAATCCACATCCCAATTCACACATGGACATCGACAGAGCTCCTCCAGAGACCAGAGCTGGAGGATGCTCTCATCTTTGGTGGTGGTGTTCATGCTAAGGGCACTATTCACAGCCTCAAAGGGAACCCTGAAGGAAGAAGCATGAAAGAGGAAATGCAGATTTCTGCAGAAGGATCCCTGCAAGTAGGAGCTATTGGGGAGGATGAATGAACAGATGATATGGAATAGGTAAAATGGGATGTTGGTGAGAAATTAAATAGGAAGGTGAAGAGGTGGAGCATCTGACCAGAGTTATCCTGCCTATAGTTTTATTTGCTGGCATAGATCTGATTATGCACAGCTTTATTGAGTCTGGCATAGGAAGCCAGCTGATGTAATCTTTTGGGTTTCACTAAAGCTTTTGATACTGTCTCTCACAGGATCCTTCTGGACAGAATGTCCAGCCCACAGCTGGATAAACACATCATGTGCTGGGTGAGCACTTGGCTCACGGGTTGGGCACAAAGGGTGGCAGTGACTGGGGTGACATCAGACCTGGTGACCTGTTATTAGTGAGGTTCCCCGGGGCTCCATCATCCGCCCCGTGCTCTTCAGCATCTTCATAAATGACTTGGACACAGGACTCAAGGGAACACTGAGTAAATTTGCAGACAGTACTAAACTGGGAGGAGCTGCTGACTCCCTCAAAGGCAGAGGCCCTTCAGAGAGACCCTGACAAATGATAAGCCCAGGCAATCATCAGCTGTATGAAGTTTAACAAAGAGAGTGCTGGATTCTGCACCTGGGACGGGGCAATCCTGGATGCACAGACAGACTGGGGAATGAGAGGCTGGAGAGCAGCTGTGGAAGGGGACCTGGGAGTCCTGGTTGATGGCCAGTTGAATATGAGTCAGCAGTGCCCTGGCAGCCAGGAGGGACATCCGTGCCCTGGAGACATCAGGCACAACATTTTCATAAGTCTTTCAGACATGGGGTAGGATTGTCGGGATCCTGTTGGATCCTGTCCTGTGCGGGGCCAGGAGTTGGAGTTGATGGTCTTTGTGGGTCCCTTCCAGCTCCGAAGATTCTGTGATTCCATGGTTCTATGCTGAAAATTTATGTTCTTCAGGACCTTGATGACCTGGGTCCTTCCACGGGCTGTCAAGTGACACTTTGTGCCTCTCTTCATCTCTGTTCATTGGGTGGCCACCTCCAGTCAACACAAGTGTAATTCCCAGGTCCTCATGGGACACAAAGTCGCCATGGAATAGCTTCCCTGAATGCTCTATCATTCAGCTCTCTGGCACTTGGATGCTTGGAGGATTTGCTGGAAAGTCTTTTCTGAGGGAAAGTCCGAGGAGACTGAATAGGAGCTCACTTGAATGTCAGTGTGAGCCAGCCCAGGATGCCAAATGTCTGTTCATCATCAACATAACCCACTGAACTAGGTCTGAACTACCTGAGCAGCACATACTGTGCAGTAACCCATTGAACTCACCTTGCTGGAGCAGCACTCCCCTGGGCAGGTGCTCCTGCCTATTGCAGCATTATCTCCACAGAAATGAGAGTAAACAAACATTGGATTATATAAGAGAGGCAGAAAGATCCTCAGGGCAGCAGGGAGTTATGACTCAGAGCTCGTAGCACACCCCAATGACTCTCGTGTTTCGCCAGGTCCTATGGCACACGTCAAAAGCCAGCAGAAATCTGGCAGCAGTGGATCCTAACTCCCAGTGTGGGTTGCTCTTAGTCCAGTGGTGTTTTTACAGCTGTGCCACTCTCTCCTGCAGCTTAGGGAAGCTGCAGCACACAGGGGAGCCCAGGTCTCCTCCAGCCCTTATAAGTGTGGTGTTCTTCAAACCAGCAGCACTCTCTCACCTCACAATCCTTGTGTCATTAGACATCTTCACATGGAGTCCACCAGAGTCCTCATGCTGACCCATGGGTTATACGGGAGGATTTAACTTGTACAGAGTTACCATCAACATTTAATTGTATGACACCTTTTCTGCGAGGGAAAAAAAAAGGACATTTTGACTGTTGCAGAACCATTTGGATCTAAATGAGTTTTCCACCAAGGACTTCTCTTGGGATGAGTCTGATGAGAGGGTAGATACTGAGAATGAAATACACTTTCAGGATAGAATTTTCTTCCCTGGCAGCAGAAGAAGCCGTGAAGCCAACACTGAGTGTTGTTGCTGCTGCTGGAGCAGAGGGGTTGGGGGTTCTTTGCTGTACAAGGCTTGAAGCAGTAACCACTCATTAACAAAGTTCATTATGTTTGTCTGAGGTATTTAGGATTTAAAAAGAGAGCAAGGATGAGGCTGACGTGGCAGTGAGGAGATCAATGCTCTTATCTCCATGACCTTCAGGATCAAATGGTTCAGAGACTGAGGGCTTTCTTTACGGACAAGGACTGGATGAGTGAAACACCCAAGAATTGTCTGCATTATGAAAGTGTCTGATAAATAAGAGCCATGACTGATGTGTAATTAGCAGGAGCGACCAGAATTGCCAAGGATGCCCCAAGGAAGTAGCATTTGGAACAACAACAAAAATAAAGCGAAGGAATGTTTGGGCAAAGGATTTGGGGAAAGAGGGGTTTCTTGCTCGTGAGCTGCTGCCAGACTGTATTATAGTCCTCTCCAGGGAATTCCTTGGGCTTGGCTGTAGACAGTGTCTATCAGGCTTGCAGAGACAGGACAGAAGGATGAGAACATGAAGACAAAGTCCTTGCCCTGTCATTTGCAAACATTCCCAGCACCACAACAGAAAGTGGATAAACATCCACCTGCCCTGTGGATCCTTGGTGTCATTTCTTGCCTTTGGGGTGGTTTGCAGAACAAAGGAATTGCACAATACAGGAAGGAAGTGGTGTGGAAGAAAAGCCAGCCTCCCAAGCTTTCAGCAGAAGACAACTGCAGATAAACATAAGGTAGAACCTTGGTTGAGCATAAATCACTGGGGAAAGGTTTTCTGATGGGAAGGTAAAGTATCTGCTTCCAGAACCACCTGATGTCACGGAGCACAGGTTCAGCCTGTCCACTTTTCTGCTCAGACCAAATTAAGGATCTAGGCTTTCATAGTAAATTCATGTAGGTTGAACAGGGAACTCTGTGTGGTTTTGAGGAGCAAGCTGAGTATAACTAAGACTGAGAGGTAGAGGGAAGTGGGAGGAAGGAGGGGCTGGGTAGATGGATATATAGAAAGGAGAGGTGGCCAGACACAGCAAGAGGTGGACGTAACACAGGCAGAAGGGTGGGTGGACAGGTAGAAGTCAGTCTGACATAAGCAATTCAGGCAGCAGCCATAAACCTGATGATGAGGAGATGTCACATGTCATTGACTCGCTGGTGTTAATTGCTGGATCAGCATGTTCCAGCACAGTCTGCTGAAGCAATTGCTTGATCCCCTAAAGGGATGCAGCAGAGTCTGGAGGAAGAAATGCAGGCTTGGGAGCAGGGCACACCTCTCCTGTGCACTAATCTGCTCTGGGCACTGACTCACTCCATGGCCTTTGGCAACTTACTTCACCTCTGTGAAATGGGGATAATAACCCTTAATCACCACGCATAGAGGGGGGTTAAGAAAAATGATGGAGATCTGTAAAGCACGAGGTGCTTATATACAGAAGTGCTTGAAAGGGTGCAGGTCTTCCCACAGGTTCTGTCCCCAACCAAGAAGGGGTTCCCAGCACAGCCCTGAGCCACGGGTGCTGTCCCATGCAGGCAGACCCTTGCCAAAAGCTCTGAGGAAGGCCAAGATCTTGCCTAGACTGAAAAGGGCACAGGAGTTCATTCTCCTAATTAAATGGTTCACTAAGGCTGGTAGATGTGAGGTGAAGAAAAGAAAGAAGAGGAAGAGCCACTCACAAGCCAGATCATGAGGAGTCTCTGTCGGTCCATGCCATATTCCCAGAACTGCCCAGGGCTGGTTCTGAGGCCAGAGGAGAGGGCAGCAGATCTGATACACTGGGCTCTCCCACCCCATCCCAGTGCCCTACAAAGGCAAGCATGAGAGCTGGATGCCTTTTCTTGGCAAAACAAGCTCTGAGATTAGTTGTGGACCTGCTCACAGGGGTAGGCAGCAGGGCACAGTGACCCAAAGGCGCCAGATCTCCCAGCATTATCAGCCAAACATCCCATTGTGACCACCTGGCATTGGGATGAGCCTCCTGGAAGAGCCAGCCCAAGCAGGCAACCTCCAGCACCGTTCACTCCTGCAAACAGCAAGGCAGAAAGTAGAGAGAACCTGCTTCCTTCAACCTCACATTGATTTACTGGGCCTAGCATTAGAAAAAGAAGATTTGATTTTTTTCTTACACCAGCATTGATGCCTGAGAGCCTGAAATCCATGGAGGCAATATTTGATGATTCCATTCAAGATGAGGATCTGCATTAGTCAAAGCACTCAGCAGCTGTGGCAGTTTCCTCTTGTCACACGCCATTAAGCTGGGCTATTCTGCACTGTATTTTCAGAAAGCTTATTTTGAAATAAGAGATCATGGGCATCACAGTCAGATTTATTCAAATCCAGACAGCTTCAGCCTCGGAAAAATTTCCCAAATTGAAGTTTCTCTACAATACATCTACAATACATAAGGCCTGAACAGCAATGTCTTCCTCAAGCAAATATTTCTCTCCCAGTGGGTAACACATTAGGTCTTCACAAGGCAAAGCATTTGTTTTTCTTTGCAAAAAAGGCCGACAGCCCATCCATCTGGCTACTGAAACCACCACGATGGTAAGGTCATCTGTACTGCCCACCTGAGGGTCTCTCTGAACATAGGATACCTGCAGCACTCAGCCTTCCTCTGCTGGAAATCCAGGGCTTTTCTTTGGGATTCACCATCCCCAGGAAGCTGTGCCAGACATTCGTGGGTGGGCCCATGGCATTTTTTTTGTACCAGGTCAAGTTTCATATGATGATGAGCGCAGTATGGCAACCACTCTCCTGGATGGAATGATTGCTTCAAAAAATGAGGGAAGAAAGGCTTCAGAAGGTTATTTCCCATCAGGTTGGGTGAGCCACATCCATGGACTGGGGAGTGCTGGTCCTCAGTGCTCTGAAGAGCAGCAGAGGGGAAACCTTTCTGACCCGACACCAGAGAACAGCCTCACTGACCAGGGTTACCATTCCAGAGGCTGCAGCACAGCTTTTCCTTGAACAGCTGCATTTGTACCGCTGGGACATGGGAAACAGGACACAATCTTCTTGCAAATCTACAGAACAGTTCTGGCTTGGAAGCTAAGGAAGACTTGGGACGTATAGACCATCATCACCAGACAGACCTGCCCTGGTGCTGACAGCCAAGGGCAGCCAAAGAAAGCAAAATATAGAGCACATTAATCCTGTAGCACTGTAATCATCAGGGCAAGGCACCCTGTCCTGGCATGGCCTCTAACGTGGCTGGGGTGGTGGTTTGCTTTAGCCAGGGCCAGGTTCTTTTCACCAGGTTCTTTCTTTTTTCACCTATCCATGCATCCATCTGTCCATCCTTGCCACCCCACCATCCGACTGGTTGAGCTGGCAAGGGTGCAGAGTGGGAGGCAGGACATTGTGTTAAGTCACTGGGAAGGCAAAAGGGTAAACACAGGATTGGCTGAACTTTTTTTCCTAAAAGGTGCTGTGCCAAGATCATCATTTCTGAATCCCATGCTCAGTATTTTCTACCTTTTTATAAAATATAGACACATACAGTTACTGCTGCATTCCCTACTGTGTGAAGTTGTCCATGAGTGAAGTAAAGCACGGGGAATGTTGCTGCAATTTGCAAGTGCCAGTCTAATGAATTACAGGGGAGACCATGCCAAAGGAGCACGTGCACTAAAGGGAAACCAAACCTGGTTCAGGGGGGCCACACTCAGACTGGCAACTGCTCACCAGGCCCCACGCCTGTGCAGGGATGCACTGGTTCCAGGGATGCTGCTGTTCCAGGCCTACCTTCCTCCACACAAAGCTGTAGTGATAGGAGGAGCAATGGGTTTAAACTGAAAGAGGGGAAATTTAGGTAGATATAAGGAAAAAAATCTTCCCTGTGAGAGCGGTGAGGCCCTGGCACAGGTTGCCCAGAGGAGCTGTGGCTTCCCCATCCCTGGAAGTGTCCAAGGCCAGGTTGGACAGGGCTTAGAGCAACCTGGGATAGTGGAAGGTGTCCCTGCCCATGGCAGGGGTTTAGGTTGAGATGAGCTTTGAGGTCCTTTCCAGCCCAAACCATTCTATGAGACTATGATGTCGCCCTGATTTTTTCAAGTTTTCTGAAAGCCTTCTGTGTCTGCATTTTTCTCCAGAACTTTCTCACACACTTTGTGTAAATAACTTATTGTTTACATTCTTTTATGGAGGAGGAGAAAGCTGATGGACTGTTGGGTTGACCAGTGGCATTGGAAAGGTGGCACTGTCATCCTCCAATGCCACTGGCCCTTGGAATTTGTATATAAGGAGATAGAGTCAGAAATTAAAAGTCTTTTTTGTCTTGGAACGAGCTGTCGTCTGTGTCATGCTGTTTGTGTCCTAGAGCGACACTATGAAGCTGCAGCACCAGGGCAGGTGCTCGTTGATATCCTCTGTTGATCGGGAACTGCATCCTGGTTTGAGCTCTGCACTGTGGGGAAAGCTCTGCAGAAACCTGGCCCTGCCTTGTGCCTCCCCACAAAGCCTCAGGCATGTGCTGTGTTAGAAATAACTATTGATAATTATGTTTAAAACTTTCATCTCCTTCTTTACATCTTCCCAGTGAACTTAATGATGGAAGCAGTTGCCAGATGTTAATTATTATCATTATCAGCTCCTAGCATTTACTGTACAAAGCAGTGCTTTTCCTGGTCTCGGCACTCTGTGATTATAGCGCAGGGAGAAAGGCAGGTTCATTAAAGCAGCCCGCAAATGTTAGTGTTGTCATTATCCAATTAACGTTCCTCTTCACAGGATGAATATAAACCTGACAAAGACCTCTCTGAAGTGGATCTGAAAAACGCCATCCGTGTGCACCACGCCTTAGCCACAAAAGCCTCTGACTACAGCAAGAAGTCCAACGTGCTCAAGCTGAAGACAGCTGACTGGAGAGTCTTCCTCTTCCAGGCCCCGTGAGTCCCAGCCCTCCCCGCAGTGCCTGGATGGGCAGCCTGACCTCCAGCCACTGCCAGACTCCCCCTGACCTGGCCAGATCGGCACACGCATTAGGGGGCACACCTGGGGGGAGGAAGGGGCTTGAGAGTCATTTCTGCAGGGCTGTGCAAAGGATTTGGTCATGGGTCACGGTTTCTTGGTAGCTTTGTGCCAGCCCTTGAGGTGATTCCCAGCTGTCACCAAGGCAGGCTGAGCAGGATAGGCTGGGGTGTGCAGGGCTGAGTGAAAGGGCTCCTCTTGCTAACTTCTGTTGGACATCTGTGTGGTGCAGGTGATGATTCCCCTAGTCAGCTTTTGATGGGGAAACTGTCTAAACCTCCTTAAAGTAGTCTCCCATCCAGGGTAGATGTTTTATCTTAGTCCATTTCGGAGGAATGTTAAGGTACTAGTAAGTGTCAAGTGTGATGGAGTCATCTTCTGTCCCATATTTTTCGTGTCTTCTGCTGAGAGAGGTGGCGTTGTCTGTAGGTTGGGCTGGGGTACTGGTGTCAAGCTAAAGCTTGACATCTGAATTTGTGCAGCAAACATCCACCTGAAGGCCTGGGGGAGCAGTGTCTGGACAGAGTTGATGAAGGAGCCTGGACAGGGTCTCACAAATGACATAAATGACATCCTGCTCTGTGGAACCTCTGTTGTGTGGCTCTCACTCTCCTAAGAGCAGGCCTTCCTTGGCCCTGGCCTCTCCACAGCTCCTCAGGAATACAAACAGAGCTGATGAGGAAGGCAGGACTGCCCAGGCTTTGAGAGGCAGACAGCAGCCCTGAAACCATCAGGGCACTGTTGAGGAGCCAGTTAGAGGGTGTTTCCCTCTGCTCATAACCTGGCACAGAAGTGGCATCAAAACAAGGCCACCCATGGCCTTCCTGAGCACGGGTTGCTCTAGGGCTGTTGTCAGCTGTTGTCTGGTCCTGGTTCAAGAGCATTTATAGACTCCCTCTCTCTTCTCCCCATCTCCATAACAGAAGTAAGGAAGAAATGCTCTCCTGGATCCTACGAATCAACCTTGTTGCTGCCATTTTCTCTGCTCCAGCCTTCCCAGCTGCAATCTGCTCCATGAAGAAGTTCTGCCGCCCCCTCCTGCCTTCATCCATGACCAAGCTGTGCCAGGTAATGTGTGAGAGAAGGAGTGGTGGAGGGTTGCCCAGAGATCAGCAAGCCCTTCAGCTCAGGGAACAGGTCCCCCTGTTCCTGCCTGATGGACACACACGGGTGCTCAGTGCAAGAACAGGGGAGTGGAGTTGGCAGATGTGGGAAATTCTGGCATCTGCCCAGGGCTTCTTTTGCAATGGCTACAAACAGACCTATGCACACACCTGCCTCTTGGTTCTGGCTTGTTTATTGCTCTTTGCCCATCACATCCCAGCACCTTCCTGTTGCCAGAATGGAAACAGCGGAGTAGCTCCAGAGCTGATGCTGCAGAGCCCAACAGCCCAGGTCTGGTTTATATCATGGCACCCTCTTGTTTCTGGAGCTCAAAAAACACAGACAAAAGGGACGTCTTGAGTTCCAGTCAGTAGGGAAGGTTTTCTGGAAACAAGGGGGCACGGTGCACCAGGCTCAGCTAACCAAAAGCAGCTGCCATCCAAAGAGCAGCTTTTGTTTCCCTGTCCAGGGGAGGCCCAACATGCCTTAGCACTTCCAAAAAGTAGGGACACACTGCCACTGCCCCCCCAGCAAAGGGGGGGACAGCCTGAAAAGTCAGGGCAGGGACACAGCTCCCGTCTGCTAATACAGATCTGGCCTTTGTCAGATGCCCAGATGGGGAGGGTACTTCCATCTCCCAAAAGAGCGGGATGAGCAGCTCTTGGGACAGTGCTGTTCTGCCTGGCTGTTACAGGATGCATGTTACAGGAGCGTTTTGTGCTTATGATGCCAAAGATGCCTCGGTGCCAAAGAAATCCACTCTTGGCACTTGAGATACCTGAGTTTTGCTCTTACTCCAGTACCTGTGTTTGAGCTGCTCCTTATCAGATGAATTTGCGAGTGCAGAGCGCACCTTTGGCTCCGGCACGGTAGCTGAGCTTACACCCTTGCAGAGAGAGTTCCCCCAGCCACAGGCAGGCGGAGCACTTGGGTGCTGCACTCCCACGTTCTAATACCTGACACGCTTCTCTCGGCAGGAGGAACAGCTGAGGTCTCATGAAAATAAAATGAAGCAGATTGCAGACGAATTAGCAGAGCATAAATTACATCCTGTAGAGAAGAGCCTCAAGTCAAAAGAGGCTGAGGAATACAGGCTCAAAGAACATTACCTAATATTCGAGGTAAAGGAACTTTCATCTTTTCTGTGATAAATGGTACTTGGCTGATTGAGGAGAACAGAACTCCAGAGTGGGTGCTGGGAGAGTGTGAAAGGAGAGAGAAGGGCAAGGGCTCCCAAGCTGGATGAGTGTCTTGGGGCAGCAAAAAGCCTCACTCTTTTGCACTGAAGCTGAAAAAATAAGAGCCATTTCCTTTCTTCTGTGATTTCTAACCAGAGGAGGGGAAAACCAACAAGAGAACGAAAGTCTTCCTTTACTGTGTCAATTTTGACATTTCCTCAGGTCCCAAGTAAGACTGGTTCAGTTCTCAGTGTGACCCAGTCTTTTTCAGCAACATTAATAAAAAGCCAAGGGAATCCTTGGGAGAATTAATCCTGTTTTTCTGCAACCATTTTTGTAAATAAAGCCAAACCCAGTGTTACAGCTGATTACAGACCCTTTGAGGATACATGTAAATAAGTTTTAACTCCCTGTAAAGTCTAAGAAGCATTTAATTGTGGGAAAAATGGTGGATTTTGTTCCAGTGAGGGCTGAGCAGAAGGTGTGGTTCCTGCCACATAGGTGTCAGTGGGAAAGGGCTGCTGGAGACCTCTAGTCTTGCTCCTAGCAGGAACTTTGGTTATTCCTAGTCTTAGCCTAGACTGAGTGTGCCATTTAGTGGCTGAGCCCCAAAAATCACTAAGGATGGAAATATCCCACCTCCCTCATGCCAGGGCTGCACCATCCTTTTGTGTAACACCCAGCCTGACTCTCCAAAGCCACAGCTCCCAGCTGCTGGTTCCCTTGTCTTTGTACCGACCTTCCAAAGAGTTGCTGCTGTCTCCCTTTTTCCAGCCTCTGGTTTCGGATGCCTGCAGAGAAGTCTCTATCTGAGCTTTTCTCTGGACCGCCTTTTCAATCTTCAAGGAGAAGCTGGCACTTCCAGGGCATAATTCATCTCATCTGTTTTATGAGATGTGCTCCAGAAATGCTTGTTTCTTTGTGATGACAAAGAAGCCAGCACAGGTTGCCTCTGAGGTGTTAAGAGAAAGGATGGGTATTACACAAGTCCTCAAAAAGATTCCATCTAGCATTGGAACAAAGGATCCGGGCAGAGAGGATGCCTCTCTTTATGTTGTGCTCTGTGAGGAGCATTGGGGGCACAACTCAGCAGCAGTAACTGAACCACTGGATGGAAACAATGACAAGCAGAGGTATTTTAACCAATCAAGGCGAGCTCCTAAATCAGGAAGCAGCAGGTCTGTTGATCTCATTTTGCCCCCAGTATCCCCCTTATACAATCACAGTGGCAGCCAAGACCTGTAAAAGCAACTGGAGAGTCCTACACAGCC
>WAAG01007692.1:12963-26689 GCA_013390105.1 Tichodroma muraria | reverse complement strand
CAAAATAGAGCTATTGTTGGGGGGAATTGTTTGCTTGCATACAAAACAGAGCTGTTACAGGGTGGGGGTCGTATTTTCCTTTTATGCAGTGAAAGAAAATGCTTTTCCATCAGAATCAAAATGCTTTGCAAGAGTTATTTTCCACTGAACTTTAACCTGTATAATCCCTCTTGTCCAGTGTTTACTGTTTGCCAAAGGCAGAGTGGAGTGAAAACGCAGAAGCCTCTCTCACCTGAGAAGCAGAAAAGGACAGCACAGCCACTTCACCCCGGACTCCCCAGAGACTGAGATCTTCCACAGACCTGCTTGCCGGGAATGGCCTTCATGCTCCACAGAAGGTCTTTGTAAATTTTGGATTTCATTCCAGTGAAAGGAATGGGAAGGAGAAGACAAAGTCTCCTGTGTTGGAAAACTGTTTCCTAGTCAGCTCAAACACAGGTTAATGAATGTGCATCTCTCAGGAAATAGGTGTCCGATTTGTTGTTTCTCCTTGATGGTAGTTGTGCATCTAAACAGGTTTGAGAATGGAAGCATTGTAACCATTTATTTTATATTTTCTTCTCTCCCCCTGAATATTTTAAGTCTTCCCAGTGATTGTTACTGCCTGCAACATATAAGAGTTAGGAGAGAGATCTTCCATGACTAAACTAAACCTACCTTTTAGGTTTATCTGGGCATGCTCCTGCAAAATGATTATTTTCTGTCTCTAACTGACTCCACAGGAGTATGTATGTTTCCAGCAGTGGTGAAATTTCTTGTCTCTGGCTATAAAATCCTGGTCACAGAAACCTCAGGGGGTTTGTCCTAAACATAAAAATGAATAGCCTAAGCTTCAGTTATAACTCCGAACTTCAGATATTATTAAATCCAGCTGCTGGTTAAAGAATATAAATATAAGTATTTTTATATTTATTTCATTTTGCTGTTTGATATGTATCAAAATGCAATTTCTGTAAATGTCTTTGCGTTGCTTTGCTTCCATAGTAGGGCAAATAACAGATTTGCTTATAAGCTAACTTAAATATAAAGGAGTGGATATTATGTCAAGCTTGCCATCTGCAAAGTTATAGCAAAATATTTTTAGTGTAATAATGAGGGCAGACTGGAGATTCTGGTCTAATCCATTTAGTCTCCAGTCAAATTCAGAGAATCAAAAAATGGTCATAAGCATCTTTGTGATTTCCTGATCTTTGCTCATTACACAGCAGGCTGGACCTAAATTTCAACTTGAAAGACATCTGAGACTGTTCCTGTATGACTTTGACTGCCATTCTGAAGACCATTCTGGCGCCACAGGAGAGAGCACAGTACAACAGCAAGTCAGCTACTCCCTCTTTTCTATAGGTACACAAAAGGAGTCCTGAAAGAAATGGTTTAAGGCAGCTTCAAGCTTATTTTGATTCTTAAAGACCTACTGATTTAGTTGTACTGACAGTAATTCCTGCTCTGAAGATTCATGCTGGCTGTTGTCCTTTTTTTCTTGTGCATGGCTTTTTCCAAGACACCAGCAGCGCTGAGCAGTATTTCCAGACAGCCTTTGATTTTATATTCTCAATAACCTGGAAGCATCTTGACAACGAATAGTCTTATCTCAATCTGTCAGACAATCACTGATCCTGTATCAGCACTGAGCCAATGTGCAGCAGACCCTCTATGTCCTGCAGAAGCCACCAGCTGCCATAAGTCATCTTTATTCTCCCCATAGTGAATGGGTTATAGCTGGAACATGTCACTGCTCACTGAAAGAAGATGATGGTGTCCAAAATGGGCTGACCCCTGCTCTCCAAATGCAGGTGGTTGACTGGTGGGCTGCAGGCAAGGTGGCCATGTGCTGGGAAGCAGCAGGAGGTCCCTTCTTTTCCCATCAAGTGTGAGTGGGTGGGTCTGAAAAAAAAACCTAGAAGAAGTTACCAGCTCTCAGTAAATAATTTTTAAACTGTGGGGACAGTTTTCCTGTTGTTCCTTTGCCAGTAGCCCTGGAAGGAGTGTAAGAAGTGGAGGCTGAGAATCACAAGCTGGTTGCAGCCCCACAGCACTGAGGTTGGAGATGTGGGATGGGAGAATCATAGAATCATTTGGGTTGGAGATGACTCCTCAGATTATCGAGTCAAACAGTTAACCCAGCACTGCCAAGTCCACAACAGAACCGTGTCCCCAGGTGCCACAACTACATGTCTTCTAAACACTTCGGGCCTTGTGGCTCCAGCACGTTCCTGATCAGTCTGTCCCAATGCTTGACAACCCTTTCAATGAAGACATCTTTCCTGATATTCAAGCTAAACTTCCCCTACTTCAGAAGGGGAGGAAAATGACAGAGAAATGACAAGGAAAATGACAGAGAAAATGACAGAGAAATGACAGAGGTCATTTCCTCTCATCCAATCACTTGGTATCTGGGAGAAGAGACCAACCCTGGTATAGCTATACCTGCCTTTCAGGCAGTTGCAGAGAGTGATAAGGTCTCCCCTGAGCCTCCTTTCCTCCAAACTGAACACCCCCAGCTCCCGCAGCCACCTCTCATCAGACTTGTGCTCCAAACCCTTCAACAGCTCTGTTACCTTTTTCTGGACATGCTCCAGCACCTTGATGTCTTTCTTGCAGACAAGAAATTCCCTGTGAGAGAAGCAGGGCTGGGCTGAACAGGTGCATGGCCAGGGCTGCTTCTTCCCCTTGCTTAGCCTGGGCTTTCACCTAGATGTCTCCTTTAATCCACTGACCATCCATGCACAAAAAGCTCTTATCCAAGGTTAATTTGGTCCTTTCAGACTAAGTTAGTTGGTTTGTGCACAGCTACAGGCAAGATTTCCCCTCAGACTGTGAACATTCGCTCTGCTGAGAGGATTTAGGCTAAGTCATGCAAGTGCTGACAGACCTCCAATGCTTTTACACAGTCTCATTAAGTGCCCCTAAGGTGATTTAACTTTTCCCACTGTGGGAGGACTCATGGCTTGGTTTGTTGCAGGTCGAGGACTCGGAGGCTCACAGATGACCTCAGCACTGGCAGTGGCTGGATGTAATAACACTGCAAGGGTCACCCCAGTGTGATTAACACTCTCATGCAAACTCAATTGTAATGCTCTTCTCCAGCTCCTGAATGCAAACATAGCTGGGTTTGAAAAACTTCAGACCTTGGTTAAAGCTTGGGGATTGGCACCCTGTGTCAAACCTGCTTTGGAAAAAAACCCACTGCTCCACTTCAAGTGTCCCAGCAACTGCAGAATCAAGATGTGACATGCACCACCCTGATGCCAAGGATCCAGAAGTGTGGTATATACTCTGTGGTGTTTTGGGATCCCTTTGCTGGTAGAGGGAATGTCTCTGAGTGCCAAATCAAAGCTGATCTCCTGGATCTTGTTAATTTTTGACACACATTCAGCCCTGTCCTTGTGCAGGAGTGTCTTGATTCATTACTAGCTATTGAAACAGTGCTCAGCCTTACCTCTGATGTTGTCCTTCAGAACATGGATTTGCACTTACAGGTGTTGCATTTTAGCTCTTCTTTAGTCTGTAGCTGTTTCTGGTCCCCTTTCCCTCCTAGGCTCAGTGAGCCGAGGGCACAGAGCATTTGGCTGTTCACACCAAGGGGCCTAGTGACCCAAATCCACATGGATTTCCAAAATATTTCTAGTAATTTTTAGCATCTGTGTTCAAATCTGGATTACTTATAAGTGTGTTAAATTCCTTGCATAACTTAAAGCAAACACAGAGCTGATGTTTTCAGGATCCCCTTCAGAAAGTTTAGGGAAACATGAGGAATGCTGCAAAAAGTGGGAGTAATTTCAGGCTTCTTAGGAGTTAAAGCCTCTATCACAGCCAGGAAATTCTTTAGGCCAGAGCCAAAATTTTTCCTGGATATCTGCTACCATATAATAATACAAATCATGTATTGGAAAAGGAAAACCAAAATCCTGTCCGGAAAATGTCAAAAGAGTTGTGATGTGCAGACACAGGAGGGACAGGCCTGAGAAGTACCTGGAAGGGACTCACAGGTCACATAAGCAACAGCAGCAGTTGCTGCCTTTTTGTCTTATCATTCCATTACAAAAGAAGCATTGAACCCAAGTCTTCAGAGATTTCACCCAAGATTGCTGACTCTAGATCCCATCTTCCACCTGTGGAAAAAGTGACAAAAATATTTTTGCACTCTTGAGGCAACCTGATTCATTTTTACCAGCACTGCCAGGAGATCACCCTGGGCCACCCTGAGATAAGATGTGAGGTAACGTCTACCGGTGGGTAGAGTCATGGCCACAGCACTGTAGGGAAATGACTGAGATCCAATGTGACTACTAATGTGACCCAAATACCATGACAAACTGACTACCATATTAAAGCAGTTTGCCAGCTTCAGATCTGCTGAAATGTCACAGAAAACAGACTGGTCACAAACAGTGAGGACCCAATACTCCATGGACCCTTGCACAGAAGGGATGCAGAAGGCCACCCCTCAAATCAGCAGTATTTTCTACTCTGTAGTATTTTAGAGGCTGCAGAAGGCAAACTGCAAGAGGGAAAGAGAGGTCTTTGCCATCATTTTTGAGGTCAGTGGTGGCTTTGTGGTCAGAACCTGTACATTTAAATTTGCCTTCTAAGTACTCCTTTGCTCATTCAGCCAGAAGCCTCTCATTCTGACATCATAAGGCACTGCTGCAGGGCACATTTTCCTGTCACAGTGGGAAGATTAGAGATGAAAGAGGGCTGTAACTCAGGTGATTAGGGGAAATATCTAGAAGTAAGACACAGAGGTTAGGATTCCTACTTGGACCAGAAACAAATGAGTTAAAAAAAAAGTGAAACAGAGACAGTGACAAATCAAGACACATATGATCACTAAATGCAAACACATCCTCCCATCTTTTCAACTTCTCATTCATCTGACACAGTGGAGAGCCTTGAGTGTCACAGCTTTAAGCTCTGTTTAGTCTGCCCACCCCTTCTGCACAAATGCCTGAAAAACAGCTAAAGAATAATGAGACTGAGCCCTAACCTTTCAGACATGGGTGAAGCCTCATATTCCATAGCCTTGCCTTTATGCCCTTTTGACTCTGCATGAGGGAATGCCTCTCCCTGTTTACCCTTCTGTTGTCATGTGAGTAGCCCTGCCGGGCTAATCACATATTTATTCAAGTAAACCTTCCTTGGTAGAAAACACATTGCACTTTATTGTTATTCTGAAGACACTTGCATAAACATTGTGTCATTTCTATAATTACACACCTAAGTAGTTAGGCTGCCTGATTGAGCAGATTGTTTACTGTTATTCTTTTTAAAATCTTCTAATTTCGGTAGTTTTCTTTTTAGCAACATGATAATGTGTGCTTTCACTCTAATACCGTACAGGATGCATGCTAGGAGGAGCAGACTGTTGACTGTTGTTTTAATAAATATTTTTATTGAGCTAATTTCTGTTAAAGTGATCTCTTCTACTAGCAGGGAGAAAAAAAGGTTTCTAGTATGACTAACCAACATCAGCAGACAATAATAGCCATCATTTGTAGCAGTACCTTCAAACAATTACAACTGGAAACACATAGTGCTTCACAAAAAAAGCATGTATTATGAAATGCAAAAATTGCATCATGTTTAAGGTATTCTGCCGACAGTACATGTCACTGAAGTGAAAGGGCACATCTGTGTTGTACTTATTCAGATGACTATTTTATTCACTGGATGACGGCAATTTATTCATTGATTTCTGGATCCCAGATTGCCAAGAAGATATCAGATATCTGGTAGATGTCGAAGAACAGTTGGACTATTTATTTGAAACTCATTTCTTGTAGCTGTTTAAAAATCATAACTGAATATCAAGTAAATGAAAAAGAACAAGGAAATACAAATAAGCCATCATGTATCGTTGAATCCACTGTGATCCCTCAGAGAGAATATGCAAATATTTACTCACAGGACATCTCCCACACACTCTGTCAAAACTCACTTGGCCTGTGTGGATACAGAAGTTAAGGTCTGGATCACAACATGAAGATGTTTCGGAGGATGGTCATAATTCACATTTCTGCCTTGTGGCGCCAAGGGCAGGTTGCCAGCGCCTAACAAGCAAATAATAGACATGGTGGAGCCTTTATTTAATCTTCAATTTCCACCTTTTGCTCTCAGTCCAGGAGAGGGGAGGTCTCGTGGTTTCCTTCCCAAGCTAAGATCAGGAAGATCAGTGGATGTATTCTGTCTGACAAACAACGTGCAAAATATGTGACAGTTTCCAGAGCACCAGTATTTCATCGCAGTTTCACTTACAAATGTGTGGGCTGGGAAAATAGGGAAGAATCAAGGCTGACACTTCAACCATCATGTGCCAGTGTCCTCCTCATGGTCTGCTTTGCCTCCATGACTGACTGTCACCTCCCAGGAATCACATCCAACTACCCAACCTTGCAACCTGAGAAGCAGAGCTTCAACTGCAATTTTCACCTCTGAGGGGTTACAATCACAAAGGAAACAAAACTGCCCAGAAGCATGAGAAGATCCAGTGTTTCTGTGCAAAGGGTGCATTTCCTTGTGGTAGAAAACATCAATGTTTGCTCGAGTTATATTTTTCCTCTCCCTCTTCGGAAAAGACCATGCAAAATTACAGTTTTTCCACATCAAAATAATTCTTGATGGAAGTATCAGAGGTAGAGGAATTGGTTTTTTCTGTTGCAGTATGCAACATTTTATTTACTTTTGCCTGATCAGCTTCATAGAAAATACTGTTTATGTTTAGACATACAAAGCCAAAATGGAAAATTATTTCTTTTTTTTTTCCTGGCCTGTGGTTAGGGCAATCTCAAAGCCATAGTGGATTGTTTCAATTAAGAGGAAAGAAGACTGGTATCAATCAGATAATGTGGAAAACACAGTGTCTTTACCACACTCTTCCTTCTGCAAAGTTAGAGCAGCCCATTTGCCACCAATGAGTTTCCAAATATACTCACAGCTGAACAAACACAGAGGAAAACAAGGGGATGCAGGGAATCACCAGACGTCCTGGTTGGCTCCCACATGTGCCAGCCTGTGTCATGGACACACTGCAGAGAGGAGCCCCAGGGACAGTGGTGGCACTGAAGGGCAGCAGTAGAGGGGAACCTGCAGCTCCAGAGCAGGCAGCCTCTGCCTGCACGACTGATTTAGGGCACGAGTTGCCAGCCTCAGCCAAAAAAAATGCTGTTTTCCTTCTCTCTCACTCTCTCTCTCTCTCCCCCGTGTGTGTGCATGTGATTTAGCCCCTAGCTGATCAGACCGCAGCGGGCTTTGCCTTGAGTTGTGGCTTTCTCCACCACCACCACCACCACCACTCATCAGGGAGTTTAGTTGCCCTGAACGAAAGGTTGCTTGTTCACTTTAACCACATCTTTGACTGCTCCTAGGCATGTTTACTATAAGCTATTACCATCTTTGAGCCTAGGAAGAGGCGGAAACATAAACCCCCTCCACCTCACCATGGAGGGATTGTCAGAAGACACAGCTACAATTAAGCAATCGGTGCTGGGCCACTATCAATGGTCTTTGCCCACTTCCACAGGGATGGAGCAGTGATTATTAAAAAAATTTAATGGAGGGGAATCTTGAAGGTGACCTATCCAAACACCTGTGGCTCTACTTCAGGTCAGCCACATCTGTGCCAAGGCAAGACTTGAAAATCCCCAAGGACGTCACAGTCCCCCTGAATGCCATGCTCCAGTGCTGAACACTCCTCCCAGCAAGGAGTTTAACTCTTACTAATTTCTTTCCAATATTAAGCAAAACAAGGTACGAAAGCTATTCCTGGCACAGCAGAGATTACCTCTTCCAGGCACTGCATGTTCCTGGTGGTACCAAAAAGCAAGGAAGCCAGGGCAGCGACCCCTCAGGAATGTGCCAGCATCCTCTTCCTAGTGCGACTGCTGGCATGGCCAGCCCACACAGGAACACCATAGGATGCCTTGCAGCTGCACGGTTGTGATCTTGTGAGTCCATTTGAGAGAGAGAGAGAGAGAAGAAAAAAAAAATTGGCATCATAGAAGGAAGAGTGTGGTAAAAGCCGTAATTTGGCTGGGATTAAAGAAACGACTGGAAGTTCCTTAGTTTTAAATTTTGCACAGATGTCAACTATACTTCTTCCTACTGTCTTTAATTTAATGTCTGGAATATTGTGGTAATGTAATTCAGATGACACATGACTGGGAACCAGCCAGACCAACAGATTTGTGAAATTTTCTTTTTATGTTTAGATTTAATAAAAAAAAGATCTCTCATGTGTGGCTTTTCTACACAGCAGTGGAAGAATATGCTTTAGAAAGCTATGAAAAGTATCTCCTAAGTGCACTTGAACATGCCTGCAGACAGACCAGAAGGCAGGGGCACATCATGGCATTGCTGTTTTCCCAGCTCAGCACACCATGGCTCTTCCCTTGCCCACCAAGGAGAAGAAGAAGAAAATACCAGTACACTCCTCATTTCCTTCAGTCCCTCAACCCATTTTTTCTCCAGAAACTGAGGTGAAGAAACGTATGGGCACCTACCCTGAATTGCTCCAGCTATTTCTAAAGTAATCACTCTCTCAGAATGCTGAGTGTTTTGCTCCCTATTATACATTCCAAAGCCGTTTGGTATGATACAAATGCCCTGAATATGTTTAGTGGTGGTTTTGTGAATAAAGACTCAGAGAAACTAATAAGCCAGTCAAACAACCATGATCAGATTTTTGGTCAGTAGATATGGATGAGCTAAAGCCAGGGTCATGCTTATCTAACTTGGTGGTGCTTAGACCTGTCTGTTGAGTTTCCACAGCAAACAAAATCTGGTGCCATCTTAACTTCATCGAGATCCAAGAATTTAGCTCACTTTACCTGCCAATACAGAGAAAACAGATTCAGAGATTGCTTTTTAATAAAGAAAGGTGTCTGGCAAGGACCAATTATTTTGTAGTTCACTGTTACTGAAAAAATGCTAAATCTTTTTTTTTTTTAAAAAAACATCCTTGGAGTTATCCTACTGAGTTCTTTTTAGCCTTTCATCTCCTTCACAGTGTATTGCAATATATACATAGTCTTGGACAACATTATGCTTCTGGAAAAATAATGCTAGTTTGAAGAATTCTTCAATAAATTACTTTAAAATGCCAGGCTGGTCTCATTGTGCATGCAAGTGACTCAAATTGTTTGGGATGTTTGCATTCTTTCGTAATGCAACTGCAATAATAAGAATTTCTTCTCAGAAAGCATCTTTGAGCCCTGCTCACAGGTAGAAATAGGCAATGAGTCCTCTTCCTCAGCTTTCTGAGTTAGCCTCTCTTTCACTTTAGTTGGCCTCTCTTTCGCTTTCTTTAAATGAGAATTGATTGGCATATTTTTTGTCAAATCATCCTCTTTGATTTAAAAATATACAGTAAATTATATGGTTCAAAATTTATCTGCCAAAAGAAAAATGTGGCAATCTTCATGTATCTTTCTGCTGATTCCTTTCAAGAAAAAGTAACACACACAATGGCATCAGCACCTTTGAGACCGAAACTCTTATTTACCCCTTCCCTGTATTATTGTAGGTCTACAAAAAAAAGCGCCTACATTTTTTCACTGGAAATGTTGACTCGGCTTTAGTCTTAGAACATACGGATGTCATTCTCTTTTTGCTCAGAGGCACTGATGCAACTGAAGAAAGACATTAAGTTTCTGGAGGGAGGCCAAGCTGAATAGCATCAGCATAGAGTATACAGTGCTTCCATTGACATCAGATCTGGAAGCAGATCAGATGTGAATGGGAGACCCACAGTGAGTCAGGTTTGCATGTAAACCTCCAGTGAGGCTGGATTGGCTCCAGCAGCAAATGTGATGTCAATGAAAGAACTGAGCTGTATCCACTTCCAGATACTCCTGCTGCAAAATCAGATTGGTTTTAGTTCATGGATTAAAGTTCAGCCAAACTGCGGGGAAAATTTTTTTTTTTTTGATCCATCAAAATTTCATTAAAGGATTGTTAAGATATTACGCAAACCAATCAGAGCTCAGAAATCCATGGTTAAAGAGGCCACTGGGCCTTTTAAAGAGGCTTTAGTTAAAAATAAGAAACAAACAAACAAAAGAGATATTTTGGACTTCAATACCAGTTTTACCTTTCTCCACTTGACAAATATTTATTTTCAGCAGAGGTTTCTTGTTATTATCTTTTATATCTTATTGGCAATTCCAGATATTTTTATCCCTTGGTTTCTGATTGATGGATTTATTAGTTCCTGAAATCCAGGAAGACTTTTGTCTTGGGAATAGAACAATTTTGACTGAACAAAATGCAATTCCTTCCTGAACAGCTTTCAATTATAAATATGTAGGCTATCAAGTATTCCCCTGATTTTTAAAATACATTTTCTTTTATTGTTTTCTGAAATGTATATTTTATGATTACATCAGTGCTCTTCTCCTGATCTCTGAATTCTTGCACCAAGTTTCTGAAAAAGAGTAAAGCAAGTGGAGAAGCCGGGAAGAAACCAAAGTAGCCCAGTTCCCAATAGTAAAACGCCATCTTGTCTTCGTTTTGCAGTAAGCAATGTGCCTATCATATCATGTTCTGCAAACTCTAAGTACATAAATGTTAGCAGATCCTCACTTCTACTGGAAAGTTACAACTCTTCCTTTTTATAACCTTGCAGTCTCAAAACTTCTTACCTGCTGATTTCTTTCTGTTTCTGCTGAACAGGAGGAAAGAAATATGAATCAATTCTCATTTCAATGAGGGGTTTCAAAGGTGCTTCTTACCCACTCAGGAATAATTCGTGCTCTGCAGCCCCATCCTAACACACCATGCTGCAGTTTGGTTGGCTATGAATGTCATATTGAAGAGCAGTGTGAGCTTGATATTTTCTTTCTTTTGTGTGCTTTACTGTGTGTCAGTTACATAATATCAAGGCATTGCAAAAATCTATTACATTTCATGACATCAAGTCAAGCCCAGAATAAATTTTGTTGCCTTTGCAAGAACCCAGTACAATTTAAGTGTGGTTAATTTGGGTTATATTTGCAGCCAGTATGTTGGATGTGAGCAGAAGGTATAAACTCAACTGCTTGTGCCCTAGATCAGCAGTAAGTGGGTGAATTCTACATTGGAGGATTTCTCTCTGCCAATAATTATTTATACCACTGTAACAAAAATTATAGGCTTACAAATAGTCATAAGATCAAGCATTTCATTGTGGATGTAAGACACTTGAGGCTGCAGAGTGAAAGATATGGCTCTTTTCATCAAGACCACAAANACAAGATTTTATGAATAATTTTGGTTTTCATATTTTTGTAGCATGCAAAATCTTCCAATAACCAACAGAAATTAACTCTGTCCTCAGGAATAGAAACTAAATACCACATTCATTCAGTCACTCCCTTGTTCATCCTATGGCTATGATAGAATTGGCACCCACATATTTAAAACATTCTAAACCTTAGCCATCATCCTGTTTTTAGAGCCATGCTCCTAACCTGGTACCTGAATTTTGCTGAGATCTCTGGGGAAACACCCACTTCAGACTCTCTTTTTGGAAAGCAGCATGGCTCTCTGCTCCTTCCATTTTGTGAATTTACTGGGTTCTTCAGTCCCATCCACCTCCTCTCTCCCCTCCAACTGCTATGCATGAACCCAAGGAATCGCTCCTGACGTGCCAATTGGATGAAGCCTTCTCTTCCCTTCCTTGTAAGGGAACGTGATAAGCTCTTGTTACATGCCTTGCTGGGGAGGTTTTATTAGTGCTTGAATTTCCAGGCTCTTGGCAAATGCCACACCTTTTCTTCTGTACATTTGAGAAATTCAGCTTACTGGTTTTAGAACACAACATAGACACAGTCTGACACTAGAGTCTTTGTATGTGTGAACTCTCTAGGTAAATGCCAGCTTGACTCATCCCATAATTAAAACTTGTCAGACGGAGATCCCAGTCTATGTATTTGATCAGTGTTATTGTTCAAGGGACAAGCATAAGCCATTCGTCTCAATTTGATTGAGATGGCAAAAAAATGAGTAAGAAAGACGAGCAACAGATGCACTTTTGTTTTCTTTGTGCAGTGGATATACAAAATAGAAACCGAATCTCTGAGGTTTTATTTTTGTATGCATATGAAGAAAAGATGAAAGACATGAGTGAAGGCTTTATCTAACCAGTACATTTCATGCATTATCCCACTCCTTTTATGCACTGCAGGGTAAATGATGTCTCTCTTCAGTCATGCAGGAGCACTGTATGCAGGGAAAATGGTTACAGCTTCATGGAATGAGAGAACAACTTGGGTTGGAAGGGTACTTGATCATTAGTTCCTACTCCCCACCTTCCCTCCTCCCTGTGCAAGAGTTATCATTCAAATTCAAATACAGGAATACCTGCAAATACCTGCTACTGATGAACATATTAATACCAGAGAGGGAGTTATTATTAATAAAATCCAAGGATGGTTCTACAGCTCCAAAAGCTATCCTACATCCACAGGAATGTCTGTGTGTACATGACTCAATTCAAAACCATGCCTTTTTTCATCAGTTTCCCCAGGCACACCCTGGAATACCCTGTGTGGCAAAGGAATAATGCCTTGGGAGTTACATTTCCTTTCTGAGAATTAGAAATCAGGCTACCATGTACACCCCCTGCACAAGAAGCTGATGAGTTGTGTAATAACCTTCTGGCTGTGTCAGGTTTAGGGTGGGTGTAATCTGGATTACTGGTCCTTCAATGCACGGTTATTCCCATATGGTTTTGTCACAGAAAATACTGGTAAAGGTGTATGTGGTCTTTTTTTCTGGGTTCCTCTGAAGTAAAATATATCACAATATATCTTTCTAATATAAAGAAACTGGCTGTCAACTTCAAATGCTCTGTCCCATTTTCCTTGTTTCTCCAGTGTCTCTTGTACATCCCATTTTTCTTTCAGGGTAGCAGCTACCGGACTCCATTTTTGAGGCTCTCGGCTAAGCTTAAAAATCAAACAAAATATGCAGAAATCTCTGAATTGGACTACCATTTTTTCTTCAGGGCTCTTGACCTATTGGCCTCCTCAATCTTAAGGGTCAATCACCACAATATTTAGCTCCTACCCTGTAACTCAATAGTGACCCTGACTGTAGACAAGCTATTCCTTGTCACCATTCTGGCAAGCACACAAACCACTTTTTTTTATTACTTGCAGGAATTCTCACATTTGTGGACACTTATGGGATCACAGGCTCAGGGGGGGAAGGCATAAGTCCCAAATTCACTTCTCACTGCAAAGAACTTTGTCCATGAGAAGCAAAAATTGCTTCTTATAAATGCTTCTTATTTGCTCTTGATACAATGCAGTGTAAAAGTATGTCCTAGTATTACAAACTGCTGCAGCCTAAGAAGTCAGAAAGCAGTTTTAAAAAAAAATTGGAATGCCTATCTGCACGTAATTAGTGTGTCTCCAAACAAGTGTGTTTGTCATTAAATGAATGTATTGTTACCAGAGAAAGAGTATTAGCATATTAATTGATGATACTGGTAACATCATGCNGCTCTTTTCATCAAGACCACAAAGCCAACATGTTACTCTGTCCCCTCTTCTAAAGTTTCAGGTATACTGGAGGTATCCTCTTCTGTAGGTTTATCTTGACCCCAGCCCAGGGGTTTTGCTGTTTGATGTCTATGTCATTGCATGGTGGCAGCCTCAGAAGAATAGAGATACAAGATTTTATGAATAATTTTGGTTTTCATATTTTTGTAGCATGCAAAATCTTCCAATAACCAACAGAAATTAAC
>WAAG01007687.1:0-12002 GCA_013390105.1 Tichodroma muraria | reverse complement strand
GCAGGCCCTGCCCAATCTGAGCATATTAGTTCTAGAAGATTCAGTGCAGTTTTCTCTTGAGATTTGCCCTTTAATACACACCTTTTCTTCACGTCACGTTCAGGAGTGTCTCAGTGGGTGATTTTTGGAGTGATATATGAAGTTTAAAAACCTGATTGCACAAAGCATATTTGAAACAGATTAAAAAACATTTCTTAATTGTTACTTGAGATACCAGAAACACTTTCATACATTCATAGCTGGAGATGCTTAGACAGCGCTTCAGTCTTGCAGACATTACTGGCAACTTTTCCTGACTTTCAAATATGTGTATCTTTAAATACATTTAATACTTTTTGTAACTTTCTTTGCATTCTTTCCACTAATTTTTCAAGGTGTATGGATAACTTTGCAGCAATTATAACATAGATGGGGACTTTTTTGTTGTGAGATGAGTTTTGTACCCTAGTCCATATCCATTTTAAGCTTTCCTGCAAATGAAGAAGGGGGGAAAGGAAAGGTGGAACAAAATAGTGGAAGGAAGATTAGGCCTCAGACCCCTGAGGCGATTGCTTAGTTTCTATGTGTATAATTCTTGACGCCTTACTTCAGAGAGAATGTAAAACCTAAAAGCCTAAAATATTCTGTGAGCAAATAGCTTTCACTTCCTACATTTTCAGATAGTAACTTGAGGATATTTTGAAATAATCAGAAATTGACCAGTCCGGGCTACAGCTCCAGTGGTTGTCTCTCAGATTTGCAAAGACACTACACCACCACTAAGAACATCTCCTGTGTTTTCAATGACATTATTCAAAACCTGGGAGTTCTTCTGACTATCCCAGAAGGTAATTAAACTACTATTAAATATATTTAGTGGCTTTCAGTTGACAATATGATTAAAGTATTTTACTAACTTAGTTATCTAGCTATTTTATAGATGCTTTCAATTGTTCTCAGAGATTATCTTCTTGAGCTTGCAATTGATCATTCAGATCAGGGAGATACAGCATATGGAATTCTCCACTTCTTTGTCTTTCAGTTTGTTTTGTGCTCACTAAAACATTATGCATGGCATGAGTGTTCTTACAGCTACACATTCTGTGTATTTAATTTCCTACAAACATATTACAAATTCTCAACATCTCATGCTTTTCAAATGAACGATACTTCATCTAATTTTCAGTGTAGCATACTCTAGCTGAAGTGAATAGTTGCAAATAATTCAAAGAGGTTTAGAATATAGTTTAGTTTACAGAGAGCTGTGGTAGGCCCATTAGTTCTTCACAGAATTTAAAAGAACTCAAAGAGTTTTGTTACTGCATACTGTGGAAATCTCATCTAGGAAAGTGCACACATAACTAAGCTACATGTCTTGAATTACCTTTTTTTTTTGGTTTCTTTTCTGAGTCTGTGCAGTTTTCTTACAACTTCCCTAATGTGAAACCATTTTTGCTTGCAAAAACCAGTTTTTCTTGCCGTACTGGATTTTCTTATTAAAAAAAAAAAAAAATTGAACTATTTTTTTCTCCATATGATTTAAAAAAAATAAAATATATGCATTATCTAAATTACTGTAAGTCGTATTCATATACAACATTGACGACTCAGGACTCTTAATGATGAAGTGAACAATCTTAGAATTAATTGCTGTGGTATCTATTCTGTCCTTTCCTACCTTTTAGCTTCTTTCTTTCTACACACTTTTCACACTTAGTAAGAATCAGATTGTGACGCCTGAATGTCCTAGGATATGTCACAATTAGACTGGACTAGATGACCTTTAAGATCCTTTTCAATCCTTAACATTTTATTTTTCTGTAATTATTTTCAGGTTTTCATATTTACTACCAGAAGCCCAGAAATATTTCAAATTTCAAATATTTTATTTTTGTGAACTATTTTATATGTTTATTATTTTAAAGTTTTAAAGATACATAATGTCAATATCATGATATGCTTGCTGACATATTATGCTTTTAAAAATTTTTGAAGCCCATCCCTTGGCATGAGAAGTCCAATTTCCTACCACCTTAAAAGATAACAAATGGTACAAAATAACTTTATTTCACATAGAGTGGGTAAAGTAAGGGACCACAGTGGGTCATCTGGTCCAGTCTCCCTGGCCAAGTGGGACCATCCTAGAGCACATTGAACAGAATTAAGTCTAGAGTGTTCTTGAATATCTCTGGTGCGGGAGACTCCACAACCTCTGTGTGCACAGACAGCTGCACAGTAAAGAAGTTCTTCCGCAGAGGTGGAATTTCCTGTGCCTGTTTCTGCTTGTTTCCTTCCCATTGAACAGCATCACTGAGAGGAGCCTGGCTCCATCATCTTGACAGCCTCTCTTCAGACGCTGATGAGGCCTCCTCTCAGTCATCGCTTCTCAAGACTGAGCAGATTCATTTTTGTAGCCCTCTGCTGGACTTACTCCAGGAGCCCCATGTCTCTCTTCCGCTGAGGAGCCCAGAACTGGACAACACTCCAGATGTGCCTCACCAGGGCACACTAAAGGGGCAGGATCACCTCCCTCAGCCTGCTGACAATATTATTCCTAATGCATCCCAGGATCCCACTGGCTGCCTTGGCCACAAGGACACGCTGCTGGCTCATTGAGAGCTTGTTGTACACAAGGAGCCCCAAGTCCTTCTCCACGGAGCTGCTTTCCAGCCCCCAGCCTGTCCCAGCACATGGGGTTATTATTCCTCAGGGGCAGAACCCTGCACTAGCTTTTGTTGAAGTTCATAAGGTTCTTTTCTGTCCATCTCTCCAACCTGTCGATGTCCTTCTGAAATGTTGCACAGTCCTCTGGGGTATTGATCACTCCTCCCAGCTTTTTCTCCCTTTTGATTTGTGTAGTATTTTGACTGTGAATTATTCATGTATTGTTTTGTTCCTCATTATTATTTTCATTTATATATTTGATTTTATTTCCATCACTTGGATTTGTGAACTGAGAAAAAAGCATGACTAAATTTGATTCTCAACACTATGCAAGTACATTGTCCTCATAAAAAAACTTTATCTTGCAGGTATCTTTATGTATAAGCCTCCTGATAAAAATAAAAATGCTATCTCACAAAGGTTATTTAAAAGCAACTTCCTGATAATCATTCATACTCCCATTTGATGAGGTGAAGGAAACCTGGAGATGCACAAATCTTTGTAAACAGCATAGGTGTTTACAACACTATATATATATAGACACTATAATCTAAACCAAACAAATGAACAAACAAATAGACAAAAATTCAACACCTCAAAATACTTCCCTGCTGTCATATCTGACAGGGTACGAATTATTATTGGAAAAATGTTTATTCATTTGCTTTCTCCAGGTGACAATTCTTTTCTGAAAAGAAAGAATTGAGAAACTATATGTTGAAGGCTCACTAATATTTTTGTTGCTGCAGAGAGGTAAGTAGGTTGTAGCTATTTGAGCAGCCTTTCTTTCCATTTAAGGTTTTACCTGATCACTGATCTGGAGATATGTCTGAATGCAGTAATAGTCTATTACACTTTTACATGCTACATTAAGGTGTATGTTATGAAATTGCTTCACTGAACCATCAAACGATAATATTTAAGAGAGCACCTCCCTATTATATAATGCTGTGAAAGGCTGGCCTCTGCAATTATATAGCGAATATGACCTTGTGGAGGAGAGTATTTTTATTTGCATCTGTATAGAAATCCAGCATAAAGGAATAGATTTCAGCATTCAGGGCTATTCTCTAATGAAAGATGGCCCTAGCTGCTACTGTATGCAAGGAAGCACAAAGTTAATTTTTTATCCACTTCCAGAAAGAGGAACAGTGAGCTGTAACAAGGCATATATCGTTCTTTTATTGCTACAATACAAGCTTTATTTCAGAACATTTTTTCCTATTTATTTATATGGCAAATTAAAAGTGTGATTCTTAAAACACTAATACATAACAGGTGAAACTAAAAGAGGAATTACTTGGGGAGAAAAAAAAAAGCAGCATCAAAGGTATTAAAAGGTATTAAACACATAATTGAGTTGTAGAAAATTTGGGTGAGAGTTTGTAGTTTCCTGACAAAAATAAAAGATGACTTCATGGGTTCTCAGGAATTGATACCTAATTGTAACCTTGTTATTCAAAATCAACAAAAGCTAAACAGTTGTAAAAGTCTTTAGATTATATTGGTAAGTAATTAAATCACAGAATTGCAGTTTCTTAGATTTTGCGCTACTGTCACAAAAAGGTGTGGAAAATGATGCTCAGTTCTTGAAAGAACCAATAATAATGGGTTCATGAATCCCCATAAACTCAGAAATATAAGCACCTAAGCAAATTGCCTGTATTCTACAGAAGTCAGGGAGTAAAAACCTAACATTANTGTGAGTGAGCGGAGATGCTGAATGTCTTTGGCTGACCTGGAGAGCTTATTTCTCTCACCCAGATGCCCTTTCCTAATTTAACTTTTTTTTTTTTTTTTTTTTTTTTTTTCTCCCTAGAGGTATCATATGAAAAGGGGAGCTTTACTTAAACCCTTTGTGTTTGATTAGTCTGTCAGAGCACCGGGAAATCTGAGACCCTTCTACCCTACCAGTCTGTCAATGCCCTGCTATGGGGAGCCTTCAGTGAGCAGTTCACTGGATTGGAGGGCAGTTTGTTCAGGGTCACATTCTAAACTGAGAGACCCTCTCCTGGGTCTCCACACTTTGGCCCACTGCCAGGGACTGCCAGGATTCTTGAAGGACTTGCAATAACAGTGTACAGAATAATGCTCTTAATTAATAAAATTGCGACAGGTTAAGGTTCAATGACTGCTAGTGACAGTATCTGACTCCAAAAAACATATTCAAAGTGAAACAGTAACAAGATCTAATCCCTAAAAAAGCAAGCACAAGATAATAATTCAGCACACATTTAGTACAGTTCTTGTTCCCATGGGGAAGAAGGCAGGTTCAGCCCATTCTTAACTTGCTTTTACACTCTTTATTTGTGTTTAGGAGGAGCTTGAGCTACTTTTTTTGTAATGCATTTTTCTCAGTGAGGGATGGCTGTACCTTGGAGGTGGGTATCTCAGTATGGTATCTGAGATAACCCTGGGACAGGGACATGCATCACTCCAAGAAAAATAATTTCACCACAACTGCTGATTCAACAGCAGGACATTTTCCTTTAGCTCTCTTTGTTTTCAGCTGCTGTGCAACTAAAAGGTACCTACTGAGTTCTCTCCTCCACAAGGGTTTCAACAGAGTGTGGACACGGTGTTTTTACCCCATTGTACCCTCTGTTTAGTCCTGCTTAGATTGTATTGTGTGTGGGAGGTCAGATATGTTGACCACGTTCCAACCAGGGAGTAACAACTGTAGTTTCTCCTATAATTGTTGTACAACCCTCGTTTACTCTCAGTTATTTTTCCAGAAAAGGCCTCTCAATAGACTTCTTCAAAATACTAGTGCTTGTATATTCAATATTATAATCAGGTAAGGAAAGAAAAAAACACAGAAAGGCTAGAAGTCTGATTCCAGTTACAATGACCTTTAAATTACTTAGATAGATAAGCTGGGACACAGACATTACTGGATTCAAATAATTGTGCCTTGGGAAACCTATTTTTTTTTTTTTTAATGCCAATTAAGAAAGCAAATAGTACACCATCAGTTTACATTAGGAAGTCTGCTTGATATTTATTGACATCACATTCTCTTGTACAGAGGGATGTAATACACTAGTGATTTACACAAAATTCAGTCATTTTGCTGACAAGCATTAACCGTGGTATTTTCTCTTTCTTCATAGGCTGAATTAAGTCATTAATCAAAAATAATTTCAGAGGAAGGAAGGGAATGGAAAGGGAAAATAAGAGGCTACAGGCTTCTTCTGAGTTTTCTTTCATTTTATACTCCTTGACTGAAATGGGAATTAGAGATTTAATATTCTATAAAGTTCCCAAAGGATTAAAATGAGACTCAGACTTTGACCCAACTCTGATTTCTAAATGCTTTCAAAAGGAAGAGAGGTGTTATAAAAATCTGTTCATAAAGAAATATTTCTAGACAGGGAAGCATCCGCAAATGTTCATTATAATAATTTTATCATCTTTGGTTATGGTGTAAAGGGGTAGACCATAAAGCATAAATCATAAACTATTAGTAGGTATAAGAAGAGGCTGAACTGAGCTCTGAGTTAAAGTTAGATTATGGGTTTGTGGCACACATATGGATTCAGAGCTTAATGCCATAATGAAGATGATGATTTTAAAGTTCCATGGTAGGCATTTGCTAAAGGCTTTCTGTTTTATGGATAGTGTTTCTGTACAAAGCCTCTGCAGTGATGAGGAGGAAGAATTAGTGTATTCAGATTTTCTTCATTCAGGTGCAAGTTTTCCTGCTTTGGGATGCCACTTATAGCTATCCTGTCTGAAAGAAACAGTCATGGGACACAGGAATGGTTTTGCTGAGGGGTTTATTTGTTTGTTTTATTTTTTTTTTAAGCTGACTTTTTTTTTTTCCCTCAAGTGAACAGCTTATCCAATAGACTGTGTTCAATGCCTGACAGTAACAAACGTGATCCACACACAAAGAACCCTGGTAACACCAGCAGCAAGGCAACAATCTTGATGGGATCATGGTGGTGTGGTGGGATGACTGCCACGACTAGAGTGTTGAATGGAGTTGACTAGAGTGTTGACTAGAGTGTTGATGATACAGCATCTTTATGAAGGATAGGGCAGAAGGAGCCCCGAAGTCAAAACTGTGTCCAGTCCTGTTTAACAGCTTTGTTACTGATCTGGATGATGGCACAGAGTGTATCCTGGCCAGTTTGTTGATGACACAAAACTGGGAGGAATGGCTAATAGCCTGCAGGTTGTGATCACATCCAAGCAGACCCGGGCTGGAAGGAACCACATGAAGTTCAACAGGTCCTGTACCTGGGGAAGAACAACCCTGCACATCAGTATATATTGGGAACAACCCCTCTGTAAAGCATCTTGTCAGAGAGAAGGACCTGGGGGTCCTGGTAATCACTCAAGTTGAACATGAACCGGCAATATACCCTTGACGCAAAGGGTCAATGGTATCCTGCACTGTATTAGACAAAGTATTGTCAGCAGGCTGAGGAAGGAAACCCTTCCCTTCTACTCAGCCCTGGAAAGATCTTATCTGGAGGGCTGTGTCCAATTCTGGGCTCTTCAGAACAGGAAAAGCATGGACATACTGGAGGAAGTCCAACAAAAGGCTGCAAAGATGATGAAAGGACTCCAGCATTTCTCCCATGATTAAAGACTCAGAGCTGGGACTGTACAGCCTGGAGAAGAGAAGGCATATGGAGATCTTATTAATGTATACAAATACTTGAAGGGAAGGCCCAAAGAAGACTAAGAAGGGCTCTTTTCTGAGGTGCCCAGTGGCAGGAGCAGAGGAAGTGGGCACAAACTGAGACTGGAGGTTTCTTCTGAGCATCAGGAAACACTTTTATACTGATGGTCAGTGAACACTGCACAGGTTACCCAGAGAGGTAGTGGGCTCATGTCTTAGTTTGGAAGACAGGTATCTGCCAGGGAAAACAGGAGCCCCTTTCTGGGAATGGAGAATGCAAGCCCTCCCCCTCCGAATTGTTACAATCCCGGAATTGAAAGGGCCTCTCNGTGCCTCCCACCGACTGCTGCCTTCTCCCTTGATTTTTGGCCATTTCCTTTGTCTTTCCTGAGTACCCATAAGTACCCAGTAATTAGGTTCCCTAGCAGTGTATGAGAGAAAATTCTGTAAGAAAGAAACCCAACCCCCAACAGCTCTCTTTCCCTGGAGGCATTGAAAATCCACCTGGACATGATCCTGGTCAGCTAGATCTAGGTGTCTGTCCTTGAACATGAGGGGTTGCACCAGGTGACCTCAAGGGTAACCTTCCACCCTCACAAATTTTGTGATTCTGTGATATCAATAGGAATTAAAGTTTTTCCTACAAACATACCCCAGAGCTTATTCTAAGCTTACTTTTTATTCTGCAGTTGTGTTAGCAGTATCAATATCTTATTTTGGGGGGCGTTTGATGTTCAAGGGTTTTTATAACTATTTTTACAGTTAGAGTAAAAAGTGCAGACAAGGTATAAAACTATCTAAAATACTCACTGACAAAACACTTTGGCATTATGAAACATTATGAAATTCACTGCTACAGTTCTTTAGAGCAACAGCTATCTCCATGAAACAAATATTTTAAAATAATTACACCATTAAAATTATTTTGAGTCTTTGTACCTTCTGCTTTTGCTAAGTGCAAAATTGGAGCCTAAGAGAATAGGAGTTATTCTCCTGCATAATTTGTTCCTGAATCCTGTGTAAAAATACCTCCTAAAATGCTGGTGAAATCTGATTTCCAGTATACATTCAGCCACTAATGAGCATATAGATCATATGGAACTATGGAGAAACTATAGGTTTCTATCATTTGAGATTTAAAATTCAAGCTTTGAATACATGATCTGTATGTGTTCTGTAGTCTGTGCATGTCTGAAATGTTGGGGTGTATTTCACTTTTTTGATATAAATACCTTTGTTTTCATTGCCATTCAGTTGTGACTGTGGTCAAACATTGGGACAGAATTAAGGTTGACGGTGTTTCACTGTTATTTTTAAGCTGATTAGTATAATTTTTTTTTTTATTTCCTTTTTTTTCAACCTGAGCTACTGAGTGAGTTTATAACTTCATTAAGGATAAACTGAATAGGGTTTGTAATTTAGCTTCGTTTTTTTTATCTTGTTATGTAGACCAGGTCATTATATTTTGTTTGCCTGTATTGTTCAAGGTCAGGTGAGCAAACCAGCACAAGTAATAAATTGTAGATTCTTAGGTTCACCATTAAAATTTAAGGGAGTTTTATCCATCATCCTTGTATTTTATGATCATTGCCTCATGACTTCAGAGCCTGAGTTTCTAGAAAAACCATGAAAAGTCATCCTAAAATTATAGTGTGGACAGTATTGTGCCAATGTGAAACAGATTCTGAGCCATGTAATGACAGTAAGTGAAGAATTCAGAATGCTCTTTTTCTTTCTCTGATAGTGTTATGAATTGTATTATATATGTAAGTTTATTTTAAAGAAATAATAGAAGGGAATGCATGAAAGGAAATACTGAAGGTATTGGCAAATAGAGATTCTGCTATTTTAACTGTAAATAATCATTTTTGGAATGAATCAGTCAGTTATCCTGCGTTTGATATGAATTTTCTGCCTTGTATCAAATAACTGATATTATTGCATTGATACAGGATTTGAAATTTCCTCCATGTCTTCCGGGTATGCATACATCTTTACTTCTACTGAGACATTTTTCTTTTCCGTGTGTACCTCAGCAGCTGTGTGCAGACACAGACTCCTCCGTCTACACTAAGAGCCATTCAGATGTGTCAGCTCTCTTGTGAACTGAACAGTCACATACATGTGCACTTCCCACTGCAATGCTGCGGCTGATCTGAAAGGGAAGGTAAGGGCTTGGAATCTTTCCCAACTTTTGTATCTGCACAGTTTCTCCTTTTCTACATGTTTGTCTGTCATGTCAAGAACTTCTCAGTATTACTTGGTAACCATAGAGGCTTAAAGCCTATTAAATACAAATCCACAATGCACAGCAATTCACTGCCTTCTTAAGTATACCAAGATTCACTTTCTTAAAATTTTATGCTGGAAGATTACTTATTTAGCCTCATATTCTCCCCTTCTCTACTTTACTCTTCATGAACTTGTAAAATCCAATCTCAAAATGATTAACCTGAGATGATGAGCTTTTCAAAAACTTTGAACCTCTGATTGTTATAAAACTACTAATATCCCATATAACTACACTAACTATAGTATTTACATTATCACCCAAGAAAATTGTCAATACAACTCTTTGAATCATAGAATAATTGCAGCTATAGTGAGCAGAGGCAGCTGGCTCTTACTGAATACAAAAAAGCTTAGTACTTGTGAGTAACATAAATAGGTTTCATATCCTGGCCAGTAACTAAATGTCATTACAGCTTTTATATTCCTAAACAAGAAAAATGAGACTATTTTATGTCATGTTTTTACTTAAATGAGCCTAGAAACCCTTCTCCACAACCTACTTTAAATAAATTGTGTATTTTTAAATATCTATCAGATGTCTTTAAGGGATTATCCAGCAGTCATTTTCAGTGCTTTGTAGATAAGTACACCTAGTTCCCCGTTGCTGAATGCCTCTCAGTTCTTGCATGCTAGAAATTAATTTGGGTCTTTTTCAGTCAAGTCATAATAATCACCTAAAATAGTAGAATTAACCAATATTACCTTTATCATCTTAGGACATACATTCTTCTTCTTAGTCTCCAAGTGCAAGAAGTTTTCTGTTGGGGGTTTGGGTTTTTTTGTCTGAGAGATTTTTTGGGTTTTGTTTCTATGTTTGTTTGGTTTTATCTGCAGAGAAATCTAATTCTTCCTGAGGGACAGTAATGTAGTCTTCAGCAGTGACTGAAACAGCCTCTGAAACTTGTCTTGCTAGAATTCCTCAGATTACCGTCACCAGTGAAAATAATAAATGGGATCAGTATCAAGGTCTGTTATTAAAGAACATCTTTGGCATCTCTCGTGTGATAACCTGCCTTCCAATGTAAGTTTGTTTTCTGTTATTGGGTTTTTTGGTGGGTTTGGAAGTTTTTGTTGTTTATATTTTTCTGTTAATGTAAAATTTCTTGCTGTCAGTTCTATAAAACCTGGTCTTTTCTGAATCAAAAAATAATTTCCCATGAAGCATTTCTATCAGAGATTCTGCTTAAATTTAGATAAATTAGCATGCATGCATTTCAGTTGTCCAAGAAAAGTGATAAAACAACAAAGGCACATTTTCATTTTTGAAAAAATGTTGATTTTAGTTCACTTCCCTCCGTGTATCATTACCTTTTCTTTTTCTAATTTCCTTTCTGAGTTGCTTCTGAACAGTAATCAAGCAGGATTGTAGTAGTTGAGGACTTTTTCTTTCCTTTTTTGCCCCCCCACATACTTCTGATGAAGAAGAGTAGTAGGCTTTCTATTTGTTAGTCCCAGGTTACAACCTCTACATGAATGATTAATTGAATATTTGATACCAGAAATCTATAAATATCCCAGTTTATGGATTTTAATTCTCTTCAGTTTTAACAAAGAAAGCTTGCTTCTACAGCTGATGCAGTCATTCCCATTACCCTACCTCTGGATAACTAATTTTATGTTGTTCTAAATTCCTTAGAAAACTGAAGTTCAAATGTGCTTACAGATATTTATATTTCTGACTTTGATTTGTGTAACTCATTGATCCTTTATCCATATGTTTATAGATATTTTCACTTTTAAAATTATGGCTTTTCTGTTTACTTATTCGAGCAGACTGTCTGCCTTCTGATTTTTTCTTTTCTTTGTGAGGACTCCAGATACTATACTTCCATTTAAATTCAGTACCTCTGCGTCCACATTTGAATCTTTCTGTTCTTCTGTTGACTTTATTTATCATCCTCCTAATTTTTCTGTCTGCCATACTAGTAAACCCAATTTCTTAGGTTTTTATCTGTTTCTTTCTTTGGTGTCGATTTTAAACAAAATTAATTATCTTGATATATCTCGACCAAAAGGTGAGTATTTCTATTCACAGCATCTTGAGTGTTTACCAGGGCAGCACAGGTGAATTGACTTAGGAATTTACTACTTATTTATATCAAAGCATGCCTGAGAATTACCATTGTGAATTGATACAGTTTGGAAGAGAAATGCTAAGAAATCAGTAAGAATCATAAAAGTAACACTACTTTATAGATCTCACATAAACTTATAAAATCAAATTAACCATTTTCCAGCCCTGATGCAGAAGAAGTATTAGGATATACCTGAGAAGTCATACCCCAAAAGTGTTTTATTAAAAATGTATGGGGAATATTAGCTTTATTTAATCAGTCATTTCTGTGAGTGCACAGTACTGTACCACCACTTTTAATTTTAATTCCGTCCTTTCTAAACAGTTCATTCTTTCATGCAGCTCTATCCCAGTTACAAA
>WAAG01007685.1:42362-56569 GCA_013390105.1 Tichodroma muraria | reverse complement strand
TGCAGGAGCCCCCAGTGCATCTCCGAAAAGCTGAGGATCTGCTCATGATCTGAAACCTCCTGTAAATCCTGGGAAGGTGCAGGAATGCTCTGCATTCCCTCCTTTCAAGGCAGCAAATCCCATACATTCCCTGTCCCGTGGGGAGGTGCCCATCCAGCTCCTCAGCTGGGCCACTCAGGGTCACAGATTTGGGGAGAATCAAGCCAAAAAGGGCTTCTGGCTCTGCCAGGAGTGATGATACCAGGGGGAGATGCTCAGCACCTCCCTTGTTTTGGAAACACTTCCTATCTAAGCCCAAAGATGAAATTACCAGAATGGATCTGAGTTCCAGGTTTGTTCCTTTTTTGTAAATATAATTTACAGATTCCAAAGAACTGAATCGAGTGTTCATTGTTACTGAACCACAAATTCTGGCTAAAAGAAATCCTCTAGATGTTTTTCAACGTAGCTTTCATCTGGAATTTGGGAGGAAAAAAGCCTTTTGATTTTTTTCCCCTTTGATCTTCACCGTGACCTTTGTAAAACACTCCAGGGGGAAGCAAGGCTTCCCCAGTGTCCCTGTCCAGCTCCAGGAATGAAACCCAGCAGCTCCTCCGTGGAACAGCTGCTCCAGAAGCTGACTACCAGCCCTAACCCACAAGGGCCTTTTAGTTTTCAATTAAAGGAGCAGACTCCAATTAGATCAACCCCATTCACATGAAAAGCAAAGTCTGTCTTGCAGTATTTGGGAGGCCAGAATTAGCCTCGCTCTAAGTTGCTCTTCATCCCGTGGAAATTTAGTCACCTTTACTAATTGGTTTTCCTTTAAATAATTAAGCTGAGCTGCCCGAGCAGGCTGCCTGAGCAGGCTGCCACCTACTAAGATGTCTCTTTTAAGGGCACACACACAAATGGTGCCTTTTAGTGAGAGCAGCAAAATGTTCGTTTTTCCCCCACCCCAAAAAAAAAAAAAAAATCCAATCTGGGGCAGGTTGCAGCTGGGCCCCCCCTGTTGTGTTGCTGACTCAAAGAAGCAGCAGCTGAGCTGGTCCTGGGTGCATAAAAAAGGGCTTTTTGTTTTTCCAAAGCTCTGAGGTGTGTTGAGCAGGAAGCAGCACGTGATGGGGCAGAGGTACCTGAGGAGCACAGGCACGAAAATTCCAAACCCATGAGAGCTGCTGGCAGGAGGTTCCGCCTTGCCAGAACCTGTTTGTGATTAATCCTGCAGAATTTGGGAGCTGCTGTCCCAGCACAGCTCTGCACCTTTTAGGGCATTCCTACTGCTCCAAACCCCGATGCTGGATTTCCTGGCAAAGTCCTTTCCTGGCAGGAGAATAACCAAGGAGATATTAAATGCAAATTCCTCCATTTCTTCAAGGGAAGAGCTTTTCCCTCAGAGTGTTGCAGAAATGCTTTTGTGAGTTAGAAGCACAAAGCTGTTCTGTCAGTGATACCCCTGTGTGTGAGACCTGGATTTGGTCATTCCTTCAGGAATCTGCTGTTTTCCCAGCAGCGAGCACACAAACAAGGGCTGTACATTGTTTTTTCCCGCTCTGCTGTTGACTTCCTGCGTAGTCTTAGCCCTGCAGTTCCCTCTGTGCTCGTTTCCTTCCCGTGGAAGAAGGTTTTACTGGCAAACCTGCTCTGGTCCCGGAGCACAGCTGGAGCAAAGGCACTGCCCAGCCTCGGGAATTGCTGCGCAGAGAATCTCAGGTGCCCAACGTTTCATGGCCAAGGGCACCCAGACACTGACTCGGAGCCATTCCCTGCCTGTCACTGGGGGGCTCTGGCTGTTGCAGCTCTCGGGCTGTTCAGCAGGAGGTTTGCCAAAGGCTGGGCATGAAGTGAGTGACTGATTTCCCTCTCGCAGGCTGGCAGACAAGGCAGTGAAGGAATACGCCGCGTACCGCTCGGGGCTGCTCTTCTGGGCGCTCGTGGATCTCATTTACAGCATGTTCAAGGTAAGGACAGCGCTGCAGCTCAGCTTCCTTACCTGGGCAGTTACTTGAGTTTGAAACGGAAATCAAAATTTAAAACCCTTTTCTCCAAGATCCTCGGAAACAAAAACTCCACCAGGATGGTTTGGGTGGGGAGGGACCTTAAAGGCCATCCGGTGTCACCCCTGCCGTGGTGCCAGGGACACCTTCCACTATCCCAGGGTGCTCCCAGCCCTGTCCAGCCTGGCCTTGGACATTTCCAGAGATCCAGGGGCAGCCACAGCTGCTCTGGGCACCCTGTGCCAGGGCCTCACCCCCCTCCCAGGGAAGGATTTTTTTGTTCTTCTGCACCCTGTAAAAGCAGAAAGGTCACAGTTAGGTGCCTGTGCTCACTGTACCCTTTGCAGTTCAGTAGCTGAAGAATTGAGAGGCTTTTCCAGTTGCCAGCACTGTATTTGTTATTGTGTATTTGCTTATTTTTCCTGTTCATTGTTCATGGAAGGAAGGACATTCCAGGTTGTGCCAGGGAAATGGTTGGGTGAGGAAGGAGCCAGGGGCAGAAAGAAACCTGCAGCTTCTACAGAGGGTTCGGTACTCAGGGTGAGAAAATGCCTGGGACCTTGTTTCATTCTGTAAAAAAAGATCATGAAGTTGCAGTTGGGGAATTTCTTTCTCTGCTGGTTGTTTGCAAGAGGCAGGGATGGAAATCCAGGAGCAGTGGGGGAAGGCACCAGGGTTTGCAGTAACTTTTTTTGTTGTTAAATAATTTTTTTTGGCCTGAATTGGTGCCTTTGTCCCCCATCAGAAGGTGCCTACCAGTAACACAGAGGGAGGCTGGTCCTTCTCTCTGGCTGAGTTCATCCGACACAACGACATGCCAATCCACGAGGCTGCAGACAAGGCCCTGAAAACCTTCCAGGAGGAATTCATGCCAGTGGAAACGTTTTCCGAGTTTTTGGATGTGGCTGGTGAGTGTTTGCTTGCCCTTTTATAGGCTGCCTTGTGCAGCTCGTGACTGGAGACGGCAGCATTCCTGACACTGCTACAGCTCGTGGGCATGGGACAGGGAGAGGAGGGATCAGCACTGCCCAGCCACGGCCTGAGCTGTCCCAAAACTGCTGGGACACACACCTGAGCAGCCCCAGGCAGGAAAACCTCCCCCCTGCTCTGTTAAACATCTGTAGCACGGCTGGAAGGTGTTCTGGGGGCTCTGTGACCACGCTCCAGAGGCAGCAGTTGGGTGCAGCCAGTTGCTCCCCAAGGATTTTGGTGCCTTCGGGAGTCAAGAGATGCTGAAAACCTTCAGGGAAGCTGAAGCTGCTCTTTCTTCTCTCCAAGTCTGTGCCCCAGGCCAGTCTCTCACTGCCCAGCACAGGGAGCAGAGCTGGTCCCTGGAGCTGCCCAAGAGCAGTTCCATATGGATTTAATGTTTCATTAAATTCACATTTCGGTCCCTCCTGCACGTGCATCCAACAGGGTCTGCCCTCCTCGTGTCCAGCCCTAAAATAACCCTGCAGCTGTCAGTGGCTCACACATGGCCCAGCACAAATCCCCCCTGGGGGCAGGACAAACAGCCTCGTGGGGCTGATTCTTCTCTCTTGTCTTCTTCTCTTCAAAGGACTCTTGTCAGAAATCAACGATCCTGACAGCTTCCTCAAGGATCTCTTGAACTCCATCCCCTGAGCCGCCAGCAGGGAGAAGCTTTGGGCAGAGCCTCCATCGCTTGCCTTCCACCCCTCTGTGTCCCTCCTCGTGCAGTCTGTCCCTTCCCAGAGGAGTGCTGCAGTTTTTTGTTGGAATTTTTGTTTTGTTTTGTTTTCTTTCTTTTTTTTTCTTTTTTTTTTTTTATTTTCTACAATTTTCCTTCATGGAGTGATTTGGAATTTAGATTTGTTTTATCTTGTGTTTCAGCGCTTCTATCTGTAAAGCCTTGTGCATTCAAGCTGTTTGAAAGAACTTGTACAGAGAGGAATCCAAACCAGTAAATCTTAATGCTTTAGTGTGCACCTCTTTGAAGTTAAATAAACCGAACAAATGGGTAAGCTGGGCTTGACTAGTGCTTGAACCAGGCAGGAGCCTGAATGCCAAGGTGTTTCTCACATTTTCCTCCAGAGCTGCTGCTCTCTTCAGCCCTGGGCCTGCACAGGAGCCCCAGGAAGCAGGAGGCTCCCAGAGGGAGCAGCCGGGCACTCCCTGCCTGCACTGGCAGGTTCTGTGTGTGCTGGAGCCTCAGGGGCTCTGCAGGGGCAACATTCCTCCCCTTCCCTTCCCACAGGCAGCAGCTCCATGTCCCCACCATGGAGTATCCAGGGCCTGTCCTGGCTCCTCCCAGGCTGGATCCAAAGCTCGCTGTGCCTCTGATANCCCCCTGCTGCCCCGCATGCCCTGAGCCCAGCACTGCTCCCCACCTGTGCATGCTGGTAACTCACCTGGCACAGTTCTGCTGACACCGGGTGAGGCTGGAATCTAATAAAGCTTTCCCTGGCTTCCTCGTCTCTGTTTGAACTTGAATTTCCTAGCACGGTCCCATCCCAGAAATAATAATAATAATAATAATAATTTTAGAGGCTGAATAACTCGCCAGCCCCTTTGGAGCCTGTTGTTAGCGTTGGCCACGCGCTGGGATTGGCAATTAGCAGAGGGGTGAAGGTGCAGTGTTTTTGTTCTCACCTCCGTGGGGGCTGATGTCACTCCTGGCAGCTGGAGTTGCTGCTCAGGAGGGGACCTGGCCAGGAAGTGCCCCGGGGAGGTTTGGGTTGGTGTCCCACAAGGGACTCTGCGTGTGCTGGTGGCTCTGCCTGGCCCTGTGAGGCGCAGGAGGGGCTGGTGTGGAATTGGCTCTTTGGAGCAGCAATCCTGCACCTCTGCTGCCCTGGAACCACATCAGAGAGCAAACACACCCCTGCGAAAGCCCTGCAGGGTCAGGGCTAACAGTCCTCTCTCCAGAGAGCAGCTGGGCTGCTCCGGGGGGTGCAGGAGCTACTCGGGCACCGCTGGGCAGCCCGGGCAGTGCCAAACCCCTCCCGGAGCTGCCCGAGCTGCCCCAGTGCCGAGAGCAGCAGGAGCAGCTCCCCAGGAGCCCGGGCTTTGTGCCTGGGCTTCTAAAGGTCCTCAGCACGGCGCTGGGCTGGAGCCCCGCCGTGTTTTGGCTTTGCCATTTGTGGAACAGGGAGTGGTGAAGGTTTGGGAGCTGGCAGGCACGCCAGGCCCCTTCCTTCCCCACTCGGTGTCTTTGCTGGCCAAACCGAACTGCAGCCACAGCCTCGGGTGCCTTCAGCTCCTGCTGCCCAAGGAAGGATGATGGTACCCTTGGCAGGACCTTCTGCAGCTTTCCCAGCCAGGGAGCTCCAGCACAGCTCAGGGTGGAAATCCTGGTTTGCTCCACTTGTGCTGGCACAGATCTGCGAAATCAGATTCAGCTGCTGCAGGAGCTGGTGAAGTTTCTAGCAGGAAAATCCCTGGGTTTCTACCCCTTCAGCTGGGTCAGCAGATCCTCAGAGCTCCCAGGAGCAGAACGTGGTCACTGTTCAACATAAATGACAACGAGGAGGAGGCGTCTTAGAGGGAGGTTTGAAACTGTTCTTGCAAAGACCCGTGCAAGGAACTCCCCAGAGCTGTCCTGGGGAGCTTTGCAGAGGCCCAGAGATGTGTTTTGGAAAATCAAGGTGCTTCAAGCAGTGCCTCCCTGCCCAGGGCACAGGAGGGCTGTGATTTAGGGAGAAGCCCGAGCTGAAAGGAAGGTGGGAACATCCTGACAGCACTTCTGGGGCAGATTGGCCCGGGAGGGACTGAAGGTGACAATAACAACCCCAAAAGACAAAGAGAGGGACAAGAGCACAAGGGAAGTGTTCTGGGAAGTTTCAGCTGGTCCAGGCCACACAGAGAGGCTCCAGCGTTCTCAGTGCTGCACAAAGGCAAAGAGCTCCAGGCTCCAAAATCCCCTGAGTGGGGCTGGGAAAACAGCAAAGACTTTGGGAGTCTGTTACTTAAATCAGGAATGAGAAGACCAAGGGAAAATGCCTCAAAATGGATGAAATTACTCAAAGTGATGAACTGAACCATGAGCTTGAACAACAGAGTCAAACCCCTCTCCAAAAATGTTAATTTATTTGCCAAAGACATTCTTTAGGGAAAAAAACTCCTTTGTGAAGCAGGAGAGCCTGGATGAGCTGTGGGATTGCTTTGAACCTGACTGTGGGCAGGAGCTCCCCGAACTTCTGACATCCCTGTGCTGGGTCAGGCTCCAGGATTTAATTAGTGTGGGGATTAATTAAACCCAGGGAGAGCAGGGACCTGCTTGACCCCCCCACCCCCGCTGCAGGTGACACGACAATCTGACCTTCCCCGGGTATTCCGTGCTGGTTTCCTTGTCCTGCTCCCTCTGTAGTTCCCTTTTCCAGGTCTTCTGGAAGTGCAGAGCAGCTGGGTGCCCTTCGCGCCGGGATGGGAACCTTCCCTGCTTCCCTCTGCCTCTTCCCGAGTTCCCAGCAGCTGCTCCCATCCGAGCTCCCCTGCTCTGGCTCTCGGCAATTGCAAGTGTTTTCAAACCAGCGGCGGGCTGGAGCTGCTGCCTGTAAACACACGGCGAGCTGCGATGTTCCAGCGCCACAGAAGATTCCCTGGACTTTTTCCCATGGAGGAAAAGTGATTTTTCTCCCTGGGCGTGCGTCTGCGGCACCTTTCAGGGCACGGCAAGGCCGTGGTGGAGCCTTGAGGGACGTGCTGGGGACACCTTGGGGTTGCAGTCCCCCAGACCTGGGTGGAATCCCACGTTTTCCTCCAGGAATGCCACACCAGGCTCTGCAGGAGCGCCGATGTGGCCGCGCTGTGGGCAGGAGCCCCCAGGCCCTGGGCACAGGCAGCAAATCCTGCAGGATTCCCTCCTCGCCTTTGGGCCAGCCCGGGTGCAGCTCAGGGCTGTTCCTGACCGGTTCCTACCCCAGGGAGCTCAGGGATCCTGCAGGAGGGTGATGACAGAAACGAGCACAAAGCCACCAAGTCCAGGCCCCCAAATTAACCCCCCGTGTGACCAGGCAGGTTTGGAGCTGCTCTGGGGAGAGGCCACAGAGGCTCCCAAAAGGTCCCAGAGACCCCCCGAGGTCCGGGTGGCTTTTTTAGGAGCCCCCCCTTGGGTCAGGTTTCTGTTCCCTGCTAAGAAAATCGGGATTGGCCTCGACTCGTTTGCTGCAGGGCCACGTTCCCGTTCCAGGTGGGGATGATTCACAACTCACGTGTGAGGAATCAAAGATCCAGGGAAAAACAAGCTCTGAGCTCACGGGGAGGGCTGGAAAAGGGCCTTGGGTGGATTAAGGACAAAATCACTTCAGGGATGTTCCCCCAGCACACCAAGTTGATGGGAAATTTTGGGAGTTGATGGTTTTCCCCTGGGAAAAGCCAGGGGCAACCACCTGAACCTCCAGGAATAGTTATTCCCTTGTTTCCAGGAGGGAAAAAAAATTATTATTAAATCCCTCTTTGCAGACTTTTTTGCAGGATTGATCCCACCCCTTCACATCGACAGCTGGGGAGGAACCAGCTCCAGCCCTTTTATCCGAACCCCGGAGATCAGCAGGGATCCCACTCCTCCCCCAGAGGGGAACGTGTCAGTAGGAGATGTTTTCGGGTAAAATTATCAATTAAATGGTACAAAGGACGTGTGGAGGGGAAGCCCCTGTGCTGTGTTTGAACCCCAGGCAGGTCGGGGCCCTTCAGGCATTGCCCCAAAAGGCCCCATCCCAGGACGGGGAGTTTTTTGGGGGGGTGAGGAGGTCTGGATGTGCCTCTGGAAAGATTTTATTTTCCTGGGGCTTATTAAGCCTTTCCTGAGCAGCATCCTCCCGTGCTCGGTGCTGTTCCTGCAGGTCCCAGATTCGGAGTGGGAATTACAACCTCCCTCCTGTCCCACAGGGATTTTCTCCCTCATCCCACTGTTGCCACAGAAGCCAGGAGGGATCAGACACGTTCCTGCTCCCTGACCTGCACACTGGATGCTGCAGAGCTCTCCTGCCCCTTCCCTTCCCCCTGGGAGCATCAGGCACCTCACGATGGATTTCCTGCTCCAAAAATCAGGGTTTTTCTTCTGGAAAGGAGTCCCCACCCTGGCACGCCTCAGCCTGACTCAGCCTGGTCCCTTCCCTTGGGAAACACAAACCCTCCGTGGGTGAATCACGGCCGGGAATGTGGGGGAGCCCAACCAAACCTGGTGCAACCCTCCAGGTCCTCGGAGATCCACAAACGTCCCTGGAGCTGCAGGAGAAGTGGGAATGGTCGGAGAGCCCAGCTCTGCTTCTTCTGGGGCTGCTGCCATTCACCCCAGCCTGCCCCACAGGGGGAATATGCTGGGATTTTTTTGCCATTGGAGAAGCAGGACAGCACTTGCCCTACAGCCCTTCTCCAGTGGGGAAGGTGTGTGATATCAAAAAGGGCAAATATTAAGCAGAAATTGGAAAAATTCAGGTGTTTGTGGTTTAAGTTCAGCTTTGACACGTGGAGAGAGGCTGAGCTTAAAAGAAACCCCCGAATATCAAGAACATCACGTTTAGTCTTGGCTGCTCTTGCCAGGGATGTTGGGTCTGACACCTTTCCCATCTTTCCCATCTTTCCCTGCCACGGGGTCAGGGCAGGGGCTGCAGAAGGGATAAAAGAGATGTTTTAATTGGGGGGAGGAGGCGGAGGGCAGGGCAGCCAGGAACACTCCTCATTAAAGGGCTCTTGGGCCCGAGTGCCTCAGAGGGAGAGATCTCTGCCCTAACGATGATAACCCAATAATTACTGTTATTAATCATAATCCCGCTTGTTCTTTCCCAAGTGTTGTGCCAGCAGGACCTCAGTCACCCTCAGCACATGCCCTGGGGAGAGTCAGGGCTGGTCCTCAGCCCGAGATGGGAGATTGGGATGGGAAAGGGCTCGTGGTGCTCCCGTGGAGACTGAAACCCTCTGGGGCTTGGGCACGAATGGCAATCCCGAGTGAACCCCGTGCTCAGCCCTGCTGGGGTCCGGGCTGCTGCCCCTGGGTGTCTCCTGCCGGAGGAGGCCACCCCATCCCAGTGTCTGTGCTTGGGACATCCCCGAGCCCTCCTCGGGGGTTTATTCCCTGCAGCTTCTCCCCGGCCGCTGTTTTTAATCCCATTTAATGAGCAAACAGGGCTGCAAACCCGGCAGCATCCTTTAATTATTCCTAACGTTTGATGGCAGCAAGCTGATTCCCACGGGTGACATCAGACACCGGGAGCATCTCCGGAGTGCCGGGTGGTTCCCGTTTCCCCTCCTGCAGCCGGGGTTTGCTGCTCGCAGCAGATTTTTGTAGCTCAGCGGCCGCAGCGGCGCTCCCCAGCCCAGGGCTGGACCCGGGGGCTCCACCCGAGCTCCTCTCCCTCAGAAACGGCGCAGGGAGCTGGGAAAGCCGGGGGGAACCGCTCCAAAGCTCCGGGTCCGGGACTCACGGCACGGGCACGGCGGGTTCGTGCAGAGCGTCCCCCGGGGACCGGGGGGGAAAGCTGAGCGCCCCAGGTGCGATGTCCCGCCCAGGGACAGACCCCGGGGTCCCGGCTGGGGACAAGAGGGGAGAGGGAGATACCGGGGGATGCTCGGGGGAATTCCAGCCCCACATTCCCGATCCATGTCCAGCTTCCATCACAGCTCCCACCAGCAGGATTTCCTTCTCCCTGTGTCCTGCAAAACCTGTCAGGCTGAAAACCCACAGCGCAAGCAAGGAAAATAATCAATTAATGGCTTCTGGAGGAGAGGTTTAGACAGGGAGTTCAAAATAAATCCCAATTCAACCTAACCCTCCTCGGAGCTCGGAGCTTCGGGTGCCGCTCAACCCAGCGAAGTTTGGGGCAACAACGAGAAAGAAATCCTTTATTCTGTTAATTTAAAAGCCATCCTGCATTTAAATTAGCCAGGCCACGGTCCTCGTGCTGCCTTCAGAAAGAAGGGCTTGACCGTTTTGGGATCGGGGCCTGCACGTGGGCACGGCCGGATCCCCGGATCCCGGCGCGGCATCCCGCGGGCATCCCGGGGGTGCTCCGGAGCAATCCCCGCTCCTGGGACGCGCCTGGGCAGCCTGTCCGGGCCCCGCGCTGCGCATTTGCCGCTCTGCTCAACGCAGATAAGTGTTTGGTTCCTAAGGAAGCAGAGAGCGCTGCCGCCGTCTCCACGGAAATTCCGGCGTGTCCCGACCGCGGATGCGCCTTGATCTCCTCCCGAGCTGAGCCGCCTGTCACGGCTGCACCTGGGGCAGCAGCTTTGAGTGCAAAACCTTTCCTCCTCTCACGGAGGTCAGCCCCGGCCGGGCTGGGAGGCGGTGCGGATGCCCCGGTCCCTGCCCTGCATCCCAGATTCTCTGCTGGATTCGGATGGGAGGCGCAGGAGCGTCCTCTCTCCTGGGCCTGGGTCTCTTCTGTTCTGCTGCCGCCCACAAACCCCCGAATGCGGCCAACGAGGTTTTTGTGACTGCAGGAATAAAGCCGCAGAGGGAGAAGGTGCCGGGTTTGGGCGGCAGCTCCTCTGCCCCGTGACAGGTCGGAGACAGAGCGGGGGAGAAAACACCGTCCGGGGAGGAGGAACCTCCGCTGAAGGCAGAAAAGGTGCAGGGAGGAGAAGCCGCCGCTCTGTGGAACTCATCCCTCCCGCGCACTGCCAGCAGCAGCCCCACAAACGCTTTCTGCTCCCGCAGCGGGCCCGGGTGACAATTCCCGGCACCATCCAGAGGCTTCCCCTAAACGCTGGAGAAACGCCGGGGGCTGGCCCGGCCCTTTCCCGGCCGGCGACACCCGCGATGGGCACGGCCCCGCGGCTCGGCGACACTCCGGCTGTTTCGGTGGGGCTGAGTCACCCCAGGAGTCACCGGGGCTGTCCCCAAATCCTGCCCGTCCCGCCCCGTGCCCGCGGCAGGGCCCGGGCGGGCAGGGCTGCTCCTGCCCCGGTTTCCCGACACAAAGCCCGGCGCTGCTGGAGCGGGAAAGGTTTTGCTGGCCAAAAATGCAGCCGGGACGAGGCTGGCGCCGCCGCCCCGCTGCTGCTCGTGCCCCATCGCGGGGGCCTGGGGTAAAACCCAGCCGTTCTGGGGTGGGCTGCTAAGGGCTCTGCTGGGTTCAGACAAACGCCCTCCCTCGGGAAAGGCGCGGGGAGAGAGCCCCAGGGCAGTGATCCCGACCCCTCTGGGTGTCAAACGGCAGCGGCGAGACGGAGCCGGTGCCTCGGGGTGTGAGGCGCTCTGTTTCCCGTCTCTCTGCCATCCCGCGGTTCTTTAGGGCGGCATTCCCGACTCCACGCGCTCTGTGAGCTGCTCTTCGCCCATTTGGGGCAGGCACAGCAATTCCTCTCCAGGCCCGGGGATCGAGGACACCTCACTGCCTCGGGCCCCCGGAGACGGAAACAAAAGGGACTCGGGGCAGCGAACCCGGAGTAAATGACTTCATTGCCTGCAGCTGGAATCGGGACATCGACCCCCGACAGGCAAATGGGCCAAACTTAAAAAAGTGTCAACACCCGTGACCCCCGGTCCGTTTTTGGGTGCAGCCCCTGGGGGGTTTCATCTGCCCAAAATGTCCCTGAGGGCCCTTCAATAAATAAACAAACAAACAAACAAACAAACAAATAAATAAATAGCAGATATGCTTTTTTATTTCCTTAATTTCGTCTGGCCTCTTTGGGCAGTCCCGCGGGGCTGCAGCCCGAGGGAACGGGAAGGGGCTGAGGGAGGGATGAGGGGATGCAGCCTCACCTCGATGTGAGAAAACCTCAGCCCAGCAGGACCCTCTGAGGCCACTGTGGGAGATTTTTGGGGCCTGGGGAGTCCTGTGGGTGTTGAACCAGAGGAATTTTGCTTGTTTTAGAGGGAGGTTTGTTCAAATCCACAAACCAGCCCCGTGGTGATGCCCATCAGCCCAGGGAGCAGCACTTGTGGCACAGACCGGGAGCCCTGGGGATGGGTTTGGGTCGGTTTGCCTGGAAAATGGTCACTTTACCAAGGAAAAGAGAACTTTCCATGAGTGCCGGACTAACACAGCCTCAAGGGATGCAACCAGCCCCAGGAAAATTAACATTAAAAATCTGAGCCCGTGCAGAGAGCGGCCCTGGAAACAGTCACCGAGGTTTGGGAGTGCAGGATGCTGCCGAACGGAAAAGAAAATGAGTGTAAAATCAAATCCAAGGGCCCGGGGTCCCCAGTGCCTGCTCCAGGCCAAGTTTGGGTGAAGCAGCTGGGAGCAATCCCAGCCCCAGTGCGTTGTCATTATCGTCGGCATGGCCGGGGCGGCCGCTGAGAGTCCCTGCGCTCAGGAACAGCCCCATTTCCCAGCCCTTTTCCTCCCTGCCCGAGCAGGAAAGGGCTCATCAGTGCTCCATTATTTATATCGGCGATTGGCAGGCGGGGGGAGCTCTCCTCGGCAGGAATCGCGGGAATTCCCTGCAGGAATGTCCCCGGCCTGGCACGGGGCTGTGGCAGCAGGGCCCCCCCGGGGTGGGCATTCCCATCTCTCCCAGCCCAAGCTGAATTAATTTCTGCCATGAATTCAGGGGGATTCACTGAGGCCGCAGAGCGGGACCCTGGTAGTGCCCGTGGCCATCCCAGGGAGGGGCTGGAGTTCATTAGGAAAAGGACTAATTTGATTTAATGACCGCGGGATGAGGCGCTGGTGGACCCGGGGAGCTGCACGATCACAGGGCAGGCGCCGAACCCTTCATTGCCCGGTTTATCACCCCCTCCGGCGCTTTCCTGCTTCCCTAAGGGGAAATAAATAAATAAATAAATAAATAAACATTTAAAATAAAACCCAGCTGGATTTTCCCACGGGGTTCTGAAATCACCCGGCTCCTTCCAGCACCACCAGCGAGGGTGCCAGGTGCCCAAAACCAGGCGAATCCCTAAAATCCCAGCACAGTCTGGGTTGGAAGGGACCTTAAAGCTCATCCCATCCCATCCCTGCCGTGGGCAGCGACTCCTTCCACTGTCCCGGGTGGTTGCAAGCCGTGGAATTTCCCAAAGCCGGGACAAATCCCCTCCCGGCCGGCCGCTGTCCCCGGTGAGGCCCTCAGCACGGGCAGCTCCCGCCGGTTCCTGCCTTTCCCGAGCGGCCCTGCGGGTCTGCGGGCCGGCCCGAGGCTGGGATCGATTCCCGGGAGCCGCGGGGGTTCCTGGTGGGAATCGGGCGCGGCCCTGCCCCGCTGCGGAGCCAAAACCCTTCCGGTGCTCCTGCTCCGAGTCACCCTCTCAGCGAAGCACCTCCGCCCAGCGCATTTATTTTATTTTTTTTTCCAGGAGGCGCTGGCGAAACACGGGTTAGGAACGCATTAACAGAGCCCTTTGAAGAAGCCCGGTTTCGGTGCTGAGCGCGGCGGGAGGTGCTGGTGGAGTTTCAGCAAGTGGGGTTAAAGACAAGTGTAAATTATAAGTATAAATATAACCTGGCAAGCCTCACGGTTTTATTTCAGAAATTATATTTCGTGTTCCTGCAGCTTTACACCAGCCTGACTGAGAGTAAACCCAAGTGTTTGCCTTGCATCATTCGTGCCCAGCAGAGCAATGCAGCGATCACATCATTCAATTAAACAATATCCTTTGATTGCCCAGAGGTCCGGGAGCAGCAGTTGGGAAACGCTCATTTAATAACTTAATTATTATCATATCAGCATTATTTGGCACTTAGGCAGGGCTCTGCTTCGGGATAACGAAATCCAAGGTTTATAATTTACTCTGGTCTGAGCTAATCGTGCAATGGTGGGATCATAGAGTGTCGAGGGATTGGAATGGACCCTGAAGATCATCCATTGCCAGCCCTGCCATGGGCAGGGACAATTCCCACTATCCCAGGCTGCTCGAGGCCTTATCCAGCAGGCCTTTGAGTGCTCCCAGGTTTGGAGCACCCACAGCTTCTCTGGAAAAGCTGTGCCAGGGTCTACCCCGCTCACAGGGAAGAATTTCTGTCCAATATCCAACCAAAATTTCCCCTCCTTCAATTAGTACCAATTCCCCGCTTGTCCCGTCACTCCAGCTCCTGATGCAGAGTCCTCCTCTGGCTTCCCTGCCGCCCCCTCATCCCCTGGGAGGCGCGGTGATGTCCCCACACCCCCTTCTCCCCTTCTCCTCTCCAGGCTGAACATTCCCACTCCCCCAGCCTGGCTCCATGGGGGATTAGCAGGGGATTAATAATTCTGCGGTGTCCCGGAGAGCCAGCAGCAGGGATGCAGGGCCGGGGGCCTGCATCTCGTTCACTGGACGTTTGCCCATTAATGCGGGGGCCCCCCCAGGCTCTGGAGCGCCTTCGGACCCCGGGGCTCCCCAAAATT
>WAAG01007685.1:6507-41350 GCA_013390105.1 Tichodroma muraria | reverse complement strand
ATATGTATACATTTGTATATATATATATTTAAATTTAATTTTTTTTAGAAGGGAAATAATCGGTTATTAACGTGTCGCATAGTTAATCCTAAATTTAGCTCGCCTTCATTTTTTTGGTCCGATTACTCCAGTAGTCGGTTGTGTGTGCCAGCTCCCCGAAATTAGCTCAGCGCTGCAATATTTGGGTTGCAAATACTGCAGGGCAGGGTTTGCACTCCGAGGTGTTGCTCGGAATTAGCCAAAACAAAAGCCTTTGTAAGCCCCGCTGGTCTGGAGGTCTCCCCTGGCCTGTGGCAAGCCCTGGGGTTGGAATGGTGATGGATGGCGTTCCCTTGGATTGCTGTTTGGCTGTGGCAGAGATGGAGGCCAGAGGGGGGGAAGAAAATGTAGTTGTGCTTCTGCAGGGAGATTCCTGCATTGTCTGAGGAGCTGCTGCCCTTCGGGGCTGGCGTGGGCTCTCTCGGCTGGAGTTTGGCATATTTAGCCTTAAAATGCATTTCCTGCTCGCCCAGCCCGGTTTATTTCCTGCAGAACGCGCTGAATCCGTTCTCGTTTCCCGCATTTCCCGGCTCTGTGGCCTGTGGAGCGCGGCCGGATCCCTTCTGCCCGGGTTTGCAGACTGCGGTGAGCTCTCTGCACACCTCAGGTCAGCAGCGGCTTTTGTAACCTCCCCTGGTGAAATCACCCGGCTCAGAGACATTTTCTAGGCAGGTTTGGCTGCTCCGGTGGGGATCTGTGGCCTCTCCCTGGAGCTCGTGTGCCTCGGTTGCTCCGTCCCTCACGGCTGGAGCCGCTGGTGTGGGTGGAAAAAAGGAGCTGGTCTCTGTTTTCCAGCCCGGAGTCGTGGCTGCCGTGGTGGCACGGGGCGGTTTTGGTTTCTGTGGCCGCTCCTGAGGAATGGGAGGAGCAGGGAGCAGAGGAAGTGGTGCTGGATGGTGCCTTGGGGAAGGGGGATCCCCACACCGTGTGGGGTGTGGGTGATGTCACCAAAACTTGGGGCTGCTTCTCCTCTTCCATGGACACTTGATTTATTCCTGCTTCTGCGGGAAGAGGAGACTTCTGGGCCTTCGCGTTCAGCCTTTCTGCAGATACAAAGTTGATTTCTCTGCTTTTACTCGCTTGCGTAAAGCACGTTTTCCCTCCTCTCTGTGTTCTTGCACACTCAGGGGTGGCATAAACCAGAGATAAAAGAGATTCAGCAGAGCAAAAGAGAACCTTCAGCAGAGCAAAAGAGAGCCTCAGATCTTATTCTTGCCCTTGAAAGAGGTTTTCCTTGTGAATAAAAAAAAATAAAAAAAATATTAACACATACCAAGACATCCCACGAAGGTGATGTTGTATCTGCAGTGTGGGTTTTATGGACGCTCATTACTCTGGAATTGATCACTGTTCCGTGACCTTCAGTCCCACATGGACAGCACACACTCGTTTTTGGGGGATTGGCTTTTCCTTTGGGGCATTGAGCTGCCTCGGGCAAGCTCAGGGAGCCAGACTGTGCTGTTTGAATTTCCTGCTGGCGGTCAGGTGAAGCAGCTGGGTTTAGTGCCTGGAGCTGTGGGTGTTGCAGGGTTTGCCAGCCATCCATCCTGCAGGGGCTGGGATGGAGTTCGTGCAGGGCTGGGCTTCCCTGGCCTGGCACCTCTGTGGGTGTGGGGGGGTGCGCCGGCACTGAACGCGCTCTCCGGGGTTCCCTTTCCTGCTGTGATCCCTTTGATGCTCCAGATTTATTTAGGGAGCTGAGCTCCAGGTGGAACAGGAGCTTTGTGCCTGTCTCCTGATGGGGCTCTTGGGGCTGGTGGAGAGCTGGGCACCAGCACAGGCTCCCAGCCCAGGTGTGTGACCAGGAAAAGAAGGAAAGAAAAGAAATGGAAAGAAAAGGAAAAGAACCTTTTCTTGCTCAGTCTGAGGGCCAGCAGAGCACACAGCCTTTGTGGAGCAGCCAGGCCTTGTAACCTCACGCAGGAGCCACCAGCCCGTAGCCAAGGATCCTTAAGCAGATAGTGGGAATTCCATTTATTTCCTGGGGCAGGGGAGGCTTTTCCCCCTTTCCGGGGTGGCCACTTGGTCAAGGAGGTTGTGGCTACCAGATGTTCGTGGTTTGAAGTATCTGGCTGTGAGAAAAGCAGGCAGGGGATGGCATGGGACAGCAGGGCAGTGCTGGGTGTCCAAGGCTCACCTCGGATGTCTCTGTTGCTGTTGAAGGCAAACTCGCTGGTCGGATGTCCTGCCTGGGAACTGGAAAACGCAGGGGTGGAATCCAGAGGGGAATAATCCCTGTTGTTTCCCTTCTTTTAAAGGAAAAGTAGCCTTGCTGCTGTAAAATAACAGTGGGAGACCATCCTGGATGTTCTTTCCAATGAAATTCTGCCTGTGCAATTTCTGGGATCAGCAATGGCTTCGTTTTGGGGGAAATATGTTTAATTTCTTTGTTCCGTTCCCTAAAATAATTTTCCTTGGATGCTGTGACACAACCAACTGGAGCTCTGAGAGGGCACAGTCGGTCGAGCACACAGATCATATTTTACTCCAGCTTTTGTTTGTGTCTGAAGCAAAATGTTCCCTCTGAGGAGCCCAGCAGATATACCAGTCCAAACCTGCTTTTGCTTTTTTCCTCCAGGTGATGATATTTTACCCAAATGATGCATAAAATTGCATCTTTTCTACTTACTGTGTTGCCTTAATCTCATACTTTTTTTAGCAAAAATCATGATTTTACACAAGATTATGACTTCAGTGAGGGAGTTAACAACTGGAGGAGTTTTAGAGGGAAAATGAAGTTAAATTAATTTTCTTTATTTTTTTCTAGCTACGCTTGCATTTAGAAGAGCTTTTGGCCATAGGTCTGACTCCAAATCAGATCATTTATTGTTTATCTATCAGATCTTTTATAATTTTTATCTGTTGTTACCCGTGTAGCAGGAAAAAGCAAAACTGTCTGCAAAATTGGACTTTTGCAGTCAAAGCAGCTCAATAAAAAATACTTTCAGGGACAGTTAATTGAAAACGGAGCAGAGTCACATGTTTAAATTTANAATAATAATAATAATAATAATCAGCTGCTTTGAGGTGAGACTGAGCAGGGCTGGAACCCAGGATTCTGTGTCCATGGGGGATGCACGGGTTTGGCTCCTCCCTGGTTGGGTTTGGGCTTGAACCCCTCAGGTTATTCAGGAGAAAAATCTGCTTTTGGAGGAGCAGCTGGGGGTGAGCCCAGCCCTGTTTGGGGATCTTTGTCCCGGTTTTGGGACACTCGGGAGCCTCAACACCTCCGGTGGCACCACTGGGGAGAACAAGCGGGGTTCTCCCCGCCAATTAGTTAAATCCTGTTAATCACTGGCCAAGGGGAACTCTGCCATGCCCCGGAGCCAGAGGGGCACGTGGAATGTGTGGGGGTGACGCCCAGGACGTGTCCCAGCCCTGGCTCTCCGGGCTGAGGTGTCACCTTCCTGCAGATCCCCGGAGGAGCCGGCACGTCCCCAAGCATTGTGACAGTGCCAGTGCAGGTGTGGCAGTGCAGGTGTGGTGGTGGCAGTGATGCTGTGATAGTGGTGGTGTTGCTATGACAGTGGCAGTGCAGCTGTGACAGTGCCAGTGGTGGTGCCGCTGTGGCGGTGGCAGTGACGGTGACAGTGACAGTTCTGCTGTGCTGGTGGCGGTGCAGCTGTGGCAGTGACAGTGACAGTTCTCCTGTGCCAGCGGCAGTGCAGCTCTGGCGGTGGCAGTGACGGTGACAGTGCTGCTGTGCCGGTGGTGGTGGCAGTGATGGTGACAGTGACAGTTCTCCTGTGCCGGTGGCGGTGCAGCTGTGCCAGTGATGGTGACAGTGACAGTTCTCCTGTGGACAATTCTTCCAGCGGCAGTGATGGTGGCAGTGACGGTGACAGTGACAGTGCCGCTGTGCCCGTGGCAGTGATGGTGACAGTGCCAGTGCTGCTGTGGCCGTGGCAGTGATGGTGACAGTGCCAGTGCTGCTGTGGCCGTGGCAGTGATGGTGACAGTGCCAGTGCTGCTGTGGCCGTGGCAGTGATGGTGACAGTGCCAGTGCTGCTGTGGCCGTGGCAGTGATGGTGACAGTGCCAGTGCTGCTGTGGCCGTGGCAGTGATGGTGACAGTGCCAGTGCTGCTGTGGCCGTGGCAGTGATGGTGACAGTGCCAGTGCTGCTGTGGCCGTGGCAGTGATGGTGACAGTGCCAGTGCTGCTGTGGCCGTGGCAGTGATGGTGACAGTGCCAGTGCTGCTGTGGCCGTGGCAGTGATGGTGACAGTGCCAGTGCTGCTGTGGCCGTGGCAGTGATGGTGACAGTGCCAGTGCTGCTGTGGCCGTGGCAGTGATGGTGACAGTGCCAGTGCTGCTGTGGCCGTGGCAGTGATGGTGACAGTGACAGCGGCAGTGCCGCTGTGCCGGTGGCAGTGGCAGTGATGGTGACAGTGCCAGTGCCGCTGTGCCTGTGGCAGTGATGGTGACAGTGACAGCGGCAGTGCCGCTGTGCCGGTGGCAGTGATGGTGACAGTGATGGTGACAGTGGCAGTGCCGCTGTGCCCGTGGCAGCGCTGCTGCTGCCTTGGTGAAATCCTCCTGCGCCGCTCCCTCCCCGCCTCTGCCCGAGCGCAGCCCCGGCCCCAGCGCTCGGATAGATTTGTATATTTATGGTTCCACGATTACTCTTAATTGCTGCAGATATTGAGCCTGCCAGATGTTGGTTGTCTTTTCCAGCACGGGCTTAGCTGGTACTAAGAGTTGAACTGGAAATAATTGTTTTACCTCGGGATGGTATTTCACTGGGAAGATTAATAAAGTCCACTTGGAAAAGAGATTATCTTAAATTTGCTGCAGCTGGGAAGGACAAAGATTATCATTGTCAAAGGCAGCGCGCGTCAAAACTCACCGGAGCTTGTTTTTTTTAGAGAAGGGAACTTAATAAAAATGTGCTTAAGATAAGCCCTGGAGGAATGTCTGAGAACTTTTAAGGCTAAAATATCAGCAGTAACAAGATGCAAATGTTCTGCATAGACCCAATCAAAAACAAATAATTTTTTCATCCCCCTGGAGGAATGTAACCGGCGTGGCAGACTTGTCCCTGCCTCGATTGGTCACAGGGCTGGCAGGAACAATCTCTGTGGAAAGCCACCTCTTTAATTCTGCTATTCCTGCTTTTCTTTTACTGTTTTAGAGGGATAATTATTTTTCAATGTGGCTTTTCACAGAAATTCCGGATTTTCCACCGCTTCCAGAGCGGCCTGGTCTGGGGGATTTTTGGCTGCCCCTTACAAGATGTGAAGTTTGATATTAAATGCTGGCTCTGGTGAAACCTGAGCCTCAGGCTTGAAAAGCCCCTTTTTCCCTGGGCTGGGAGAACGTCGGTTTTCCTTGTGGAGAAGGGATAAAATTGCCTGATGTGAAAAAAACTTGGCTGTGTGGCACCAATATCCAGTCGTAATTGCTGGGTGGAAAGTGGTGCTGCTTGGAGCTGTGCAAGTGAAGCACCATAAGAGTAATATTTCCTTAAATAATCCCATCTTTCCTTCTAAAATGCTGCTGCAGAGACACACATTCAGGGTACACAGAGTATCTGGAGCACTCTCACAAATCTCAGGTTTATTTATTGTTTTTCCTCATGATCCACCTGGAAACTGGGGCTTGTGGGTTGTAGGGATGCAGGAGAAGGTTTGGGAGGAGGGGAAGGTGTTTGCCTTTGATCCCGCTTTCTAGCAGTGCTCCGCGTTGGGGCTGGAGCTTGGAATATTTAATAGACAAAGAAACCTCTGTGTGGGCTTTCAGCTGGTTTGTAATGGGAGGGCTGAGTGTGCTACGACTGACTCGAAGGAGCTGTTTATTCTGAACTTTGTCTTTAAACTAGAATTTAAATAATGAATTTGTAGATGAACTAAGTGGGGAGAAAAATTCCCCCCCCCCCCCGTGTTGTGGTTGGAGTTTTAGAGAAACTGGGGCCGCCACGTTCCTCAAGGAGAAGCTTCCCCTGCTGCAAGAGAGCCACAGGACTGTGTGTGTGTCTTTTGAATTCACCTTTTGATTCCTCCTGTGACTCACTCTGGGCAGCTCTGGGCTTTCTGAAGGCAATAAAACCCCAGATTTTCGGCTCAGCTCAGCGCTGAGTAGGTCTGGGAGCAAACCCCTCAAATAGCACAGATCTTAAAGCCAAATGATTTCCCCAGATGCTGCAAAGTGGGGCTGAGGTGGAAAAAAACCCACAGGAACCAGTGATTTCCAGGGCTTCTCGTGGGGCTTTGGAGCAGAGGTGCCTCTGGAGTGCTGGACTTGGAACTTAGCAAAGCTCTGCACCCACCTCCAGCTCAGCAGCTGCTTTTTTGTGGCTCAGGGCTTGTGGTGCTGCTCTGCCAGCTCTTGGGTTGATTTCCTGCATCTGCTTTTCTCTGACTGCATTTACTTTTTTCTGGGCTAGAAATACTCACAGGATGTTGTTTTTTTTTTTGCTTCTGCAGGGGCCCTGTGGGTCCCTTCCAGCTTGAGATACTCTGATTCTAAATCTCCATCTTGGTGTTTAAAACCAGCTTTTTTTTTCTTTTTTTTTCTTTTTTTTTTTCTTTTTTTGAGAAAGATTTCTTCCAGTTTTTTTTTAAGTTTAAAAGCTTAACAGTATCTGTGTGTGCACTGTTCAGAGTGACTGAAACTCCTGCATAGCCTCGTGACCTCTTCCTATAAAAAATTACCTTGTTCCAAGAGCCCTGAAGGGATAATAGAAGTGATAATAAAAGGCAATAAATGATAAGAAATGGCACGAAACTGATATGGCTTGGAAAACAGGGAAATCATGGAATCACAGGGTGGTTTGAGTTGGAAGGGCCCTTAAAGATCCAGTTCCAACCCCTCTGCCGTGGCAGGGACACCTTCCCTGTCCCAGGGTGCTCCCAGCCCCATCCCGCCTGGCCTCGGGCACCCCAGAGATCCAGGAGCAGCCAGAGCTGAGGGTGTTTTTCTCAGATTCCTAACCTTGAACCTCCCACTCCTACATCTGAAAGGCAAGGAATTTGCCTCCACTTCATTATAAATTTGGAATAAGGGACAAAAATAAGATTATTCTAGTAGGGCAATAGCCTGGGCAAACTGAGGGCTTCTTGAATTTCAGATATATTGGCAAAATGCCTCAATTTGGGTCGGCCTCTTCTCCCAGGGAGCAGTGACAGGACGAGAGGAGACAGCCTGGTGTGGCACTAGGAGAGGTTTAAATTGGATATAGGGAGGATTTCCTCATGGAAAGGCTCCCAAAGCACTGGCAGAGGCTGCCCAGGGCAGTGGTGGAGTCACCATCCATGGGAATGTTCAAAAACGTGTGGATGTGGCACCTGGGGATGTTTTGGCTGCCTGCTGATGCTGGAGGAGTCGTGTAGGAGGGTGGCATCTGGTTTTGATGCCAAAGAAATAAAGAACTTGTCTGGTGTTTCCTAATCCCTGGTGTCCCCTCGTCCTTCCTGCTTCAAATTAAACCTGGAAAAAGCTCAGGTGATTTACCAGAGCTGATTTCAGGAAACTTGGGAGAGATTCCCTGCCTTTTTCCAGCGCTCTGGCAGGAAGTGGCAGCTGGTGGGGGGGACACACACACACACATTTTTACCACCACCGGATTACCGAGGTGTGCTTTGTTCGGGAAACCTTTCAAAAATGAAGCGGTTTCGAAGGCCGGCAGCGCGTGGGAGCCTCTCCCGTGCCGTTCCCGCGAGTGCTGCTGCTGCTCCACGTGCAGAAGTGACATCAGCCCCCTCCGGGTCCCCCGCGGGAGGGGAGGACGGGGGGGCTGCCGGAGAATGGAGCTCTGTGCCCGCTAACGAAGCGTCCTGCTCGTTAGGGACCCAGGCCAGCGGCTGAAGTCACCGGCCGGGAGTCCCTGCAGCCCTTTGTTCCCGCGTCCATCGCTGCTCTCCACGTGATTCCTCTGGCTCCGCTGTTTTGCTGGGCTCCCTGTGTCCCGCTTCCCCAAAACCTGGGGAATTTGGGTCCTTTTCCAAGGGGGGTTTGGGACTCACCGAGTCACGTCGGCTCTTTGTGCCCGTGCTGCTCCTTCTCGCTGGGGACAGGTTCAGGTGTCCCTTTTTTTGGCTTTTCCTGCCTGGAAAGCAGAACCATTCCTTTGAGGTGGAATTTCCCTGTGTGTGATCAGAGCCTTGCACTGCTGCTGGGTTTAATCTTCAATCTGATGCTCATTTCAGGGCGTTTGTTCTGAATTTGCACTGAAAATCTATCTATCTATCTATCTTTCTATCTTTCTATCTATCTTTCTANTTTCTATATAAATATATTTCTATATATTTCTATATAAATATATATTTATATAAAATATATATTATATATTTATAAATTTCTATAAATTTTTAATGTATTTCTATAATTTTTTCTATTTTCTGTAAATATTTCTAATCTGTAATCTATTAATATTAATCTATTAATCTATAAAATCTATCTATTTTGACTATGCAGTCAAAACCAAGGCTTGGTGTTACAGCCTCAGTTCCACGGAACTTCCCAAATCTCTCGGTTCTGTGGACAAAGCTTTTAAAATTTCCCACTCTTAAGGGTTTGAAAGCAGGTGAACTTCATCCAAAGCTCTGTGTTTTGTGGTTTTGGGCACTCAGGGGTGCCTGGGTTTATTTGCTGTGTGTCACAGACATCAGCACCTGGAAAAGCGCTGGAAAACCTGACAGCTCCAAGATCCTGGACTGAAAAGAGGAGGAATTAACTTGCTCCTCTTCATGTGGGCAAGGGAAGTTGGTAATTTGCAGTGGCTCATGCAGCCAGGGGATGCTGAAGGAAGTGATGATTTACAGCAGGGCTGGATCCCCCTTCCCCTTAAATGCAGTGACTCAAGCTGGAATCCGAGATCAAAGGGATCCTGCCTCGGGACTGATTCCAAATCTGTGATTCCACTGGAAAATGTCTCTCTGCCTGTGGATTCTTACAGGTAAAATCTGTCTCTGAGGGGAGAAAATACAACGATGCTATTTCTGTTTTTTTTTTTTTTTTAAATGAAGTTCTCTCTGATACGAAGCACAGAATTTAAATTGGACGAGCCTATGTCAGTTCAGTCACAGAATCTGACCCTGACGAGTCAGATTTGGTTAAAGAGAAAACCAGGCACTGGTGTAAATTTACTGAATTCCGTAAATCGGCAGAGGGGGCATTAATACTGAATTGCAGTGGGGATATTTAAATATCAATATTTAATATTTCAAACAGCTGCTGTCATTAAAACTGCTACAAAATATCCCCCCTCTCACAGGCAGAAAGTAAATCTTTATTTCCCTCTCTTCCATAAGGCATTGGCCATATGCTGAAGCATTGGGCAGGCTGGAATCTTTTCCCAACTCTCATCAAATTTTTCCCCTAAATGACTATGCCAGAATCACCTCACCTTTGGCTCTTTCTGCAGTTTTTGCAACACTTTTTTTTTTTTTTTTTTCCCTCTCTCTTTTTTATTATTTTGTTTCAAGAAAGGGGGAGCGCAAAGCAGTCGAAAATTCCTTAATGCCCTGGAAAATGTGTTCCTGCTAGTCTGTGTTCCCCAGCCGGCTCAGAGCTGCTGGCTGGCAGCGGGACAGCAGCGGGACAGCAGCGGTCCTTGGTCCTTGGGCAGGGCCGGAGTGACCCTGCGGATGTTGTCCCACGTGCAGAGCGCTGCCCGGGGCTCCCCTCGGGAAGCACGGAGGGATCTGCGAACAACCCCCTTTCCCTTCCTCCTCTCCCGCTGGGGATTCCCTTTGGGGCGGCGATGCTTCTCTCGGTGGATGTGCGGGGCAGGCGGGCTCTGCCCTCCTCACTTTCGGTGGCTGGAAGGAATTCACTGGTTTTTCACTTCTCCAGTGGGGGAGAGGGTGGGAGCCTCAGGTGGGGCTGTGGGTGCAGCACTGAGCTGCTCTGGCTTTGGTTCAGCCCCAGAAGTGGTGTCCCCCCCGTTTCCAAATGCGCAGCCTTTTCCTTTTCCCAGCGTTCAGTGGAGCATTAATTGCAGTTGGATCTTTCTCCTATAAAGTTCCCAGTGAGATACAGCTCTGGGCCTGTGGGCAGGGATTTATTCCCTGTGGGGAGCTGTGGTTTGGGGGGGTTGGGTCCATGACTCGGCTCCATTCTCCTGTAATTGTGGGGCGCTGGAAGGCAGGGGAATGAGGTCACGGCCTCAGTCACTCCAGCCCTGTTCCCCGGCCTTTGAAAGTGGGGAAAGGCTGGGAGAATTGGGATTGTTCATCCTCGAGAAGCTCTGGAGTGACCTAATTGTGGCCTTCCAGTGCCAGAAGGAGCTGCAGGAAATATGTAGAGGGATTATTTACAAGGGGTGGAGGGACAGGACAAGGGGCAATGGTTTTCAACTAAAAGAGGGACAATTTAGATGGGATTTTGGGAAGGAATCCTTCCCTGTGAGGGTGGGCAGGCCCTGGCACAGGGTTCCCGGAGAAGCTGGGGCTGCCCCTGGATCCCTGGAAGTGTCCAAGGCCAGGCTGGAACAACCTGGGATAGGGGCAGGTGTCCCTGCCATGGCAGGGGGTGACACTGGATCAGCTTTAAGCTCTTTCCAACCCAAACCAGTCTGGGATTCCATGGAAACCAGGTCTGTACTTGAACTCTCCTGCTGTCCATCCCTTCATCTCTACAAATATCCCAGGGCTGCCCCTGGATTTTTTTTTTAACAGCCCTGGCTGTTTATGTCCCCCACTGCTAAAAATCCAAGTACGAAACATCTCCAATTCTTGGAAATCGATGCAACTGAGGCAGCAAAAGCAACTCTTTCGTTTGTGTGAACTGAAGACTGTTCTGCCTTTCTATAAACATTTAAAAATGCCTCATCTTGAATTTTAGACTCCTGCTGTCGCCTTTGTTCGTTTGCTTCCCTCTCAGTGGCAGAGTGCTGTGGTTTAATGGCTGTTCTGCAGTCACCACAATTAACTGGGAACCCTGAGCTTTATCCATCTGCCCGCTGGACCGGAGGTGATTCCAGCAGCCTGAACGGGGGGTACATTCTGTTCCTTGTGAGGGGTGCTGTGTGTTCAGGTGTCACTGGAGCCCCTGAAGAACAGTTTATTTCCTACCTTCTGTTAACGTTCGTGTTGTTGCAATCGTGACACCGCACATTAAATACCTTTATCTTGGTGAAGGCAGTAAAAGTTCAAATGCAGGTAGGGCATGGATCTGTAGGGGAGCACTGTAGGGTGCTGTGTGTTCCTCAAGCGCCATGGGAGCCCCTGAAGAACAGTTTATTTCTTACCCTCTCTTAACATTTGTGTCGTTACAATCTTGGCACTGCACATAAAACATATTTGCATTTTCAAAGGCAATCCAACTCTTCAAATGCAGATAAGGGAATGGATCCATAGGAGCACTCTTGGGAGTGTTGTGTGTTCCTCAAGTGTCTTCGGAGCCCTTGAAGAGCATTTTATTTCTTACCTTGGTTAATCCTCGTGTTCTTACAACTCTGACGCTGCACTTGAAAGCTACCCTTCAACATATTTACATTTTCAAAGGCAATAAAACTCTGGAAATGTAGATAATGGATCCATAGGAGCACTGTAGGAGTCCTGTGTGTTCCCTGCGGTGGCAGCGGAGCCCTTGAAGAAAAGTTTATTTCTTCTGAGGTCAGAATCTCCACACTGCACATAAAAGCTGCACTTAAATATATTTACTTTTACAAAGGTCATAAAGCTCTTCACAGAGAGATAATGGGTGTGTAGGACAGTGTTGGGAGGCTTTGCTGTGCCCTGGGTGGGTATTCCACCTGTCTTTCTGACTCCTGGGAGCAGATAAGCTTTATCTCATTTTTTTTCTTTGTTCTTTAGTAGGTTCAGTAAAAGTATTTAGTGCTGGGACAGAGATTAGGGTGAGCCGAGCTCTCAGTTTTGAGTTTGGCTCTCAGTTTTGAGTTTGGTTCTTAAAGGATGTGGTGGAAGAGGGAGATAAACCCAAAGACAAGGTGAGGAGGGCATGGGCACTCCATTATTTTTGGTGCTTCAGGCTGGAGAGCTGCACAAGGGAATGAAAACCGTGCAGTAATGAATTCCAGCAGGTTCCTTTCCACAGAAGGGTAATCCTGATCTATTATCACTTGCTCTTATCACGGCCTTTCCCAGTGACTGAGGTGATAACAGCAGTGTGGCTGGGCAGGGAGGGCTATTTATAGACAGCATTTACTCATGGAATCGGAAAGTAAATAAAAGCCTTTTATGAGAGGATGTTCAGCACCAGTGTTCTGAGCCTTGTGCAGGTTCCATTCTAAGAGCTGAGCTCAGCCAGTGTGCATTTAATGACACAGTTCAGTACTGCTTTACAGGATGGAACAGTTTTTCCCAAAAAGGGGTGATTTGGGCACCCGAGTGCTGGAGTGAGAGCAGATGGGAACATCCCTGGGACACAGGTGGGGTTCACGTGCTGGTGTTTGGCTGTAGGTGATGGAAGAGGTGCTGTCCCTGCTGGGTTTGTGCCAGCCCAGGGATTTATTTCCTTTCTTCCAGGCTGGTGTGTCCCTGAGAGCAATCCTTCAGGAAGGCTGTCAGCCTAACTGGGACGGATTTCCAGCTCTGGGAATCAGGGGTACAGCGCTGATTCGCTCCCAGGGTCACACCAAGACCTGTCCTGGTTCACCCTCCTCACCAGAGACCTCGCTGGGGCCCTTGGTGGGACTCCCCTTGAGGCAATCCCAGTGCCAGGAAATCCCTGCTCCGTCTGGAGAGCGGGAGACCCACGGCACCACTCAAACATCCACGTTTCCCTCTCCACGAGACTGCCCTGAAGTCACAGGGCAGCTGTGAAACAAAATAATCCTCACCCTACATGGGAAGGCTTTCCTGTAGTCACAGGCCTGGTGGACAGTTCCTCGGAACTGTGATGGAGGAGTTTTCCCCGGAGCCATGTGCAGCAGCTGAGATAATGCACTACTTTCACTTGGCAGCCTCCAGGAGAGCTCTCATGAGGTGTTTATAGGGAAGAGAAAGGAAAAAACATGCCACAGAAGTTTGCCTGGACTTTCCGACGGCTTAGATCTTATTATGGCCTTAAATCCCTCCTGGAACTCCTCGTCTGAGCTGCCAGAACTTTGGCAAAGTCTCTGCTGGTGCCGAGAGGCCTCGGCAGCAGTAGGAGGTGAGACATTACAAAGGAAACGTCCTGAGCACCATAAAAACACAAATGTATTTTTAAAAGGGTGATGGTGTATATTAGAGCACGCTCTTAATGTCACCCTCAGAGTGGCTGCCAGGCTGGAGCTGTGTGGAATTGTTCTGCTTTGTTACAGCTTTTTCTTGATTATGATTTCAAATCTGGTTTATATTGTGGGTTTTGTTTCTCTTATTCTTTGTCCTCCTGCCTGAGAGCCCTCCTCTGTGTTAATGTTTTTATCAGCTCTTGAAGTCTCCTGCGTTCTGGGGATTAAAAAAAACCCAAACAAATCAGAGAAAAGAACTGAGAATTCAGGGTAAAAGAAGAAGGAAAGGTGAGGGAAGGGAAAATACAGGTATATGTGGAAAAATACGAGTTCTTCTTATGCTACTTAAAGAGTTGAGGGAGAGCCTTGAAAATCAACTCAAGTCTTATGTACAGATTTTATTTCTAAGCTCTTGGGGTGCTTGGCCTCCGAAGTGAGTCCTGCCAAAGCCTCCTGGTGCTGCTGATGCCCTTCAGGACCTGTGGGGTTTATTACTGGGTATTTTATCTTTCCCTGCGATGCAGCTTCTGAAGGGGAGGGAAGGATTAAGAGTTTGAAGTGGGAAGAGGAGAAACAGGGTGGGAGCCCCTGCTTTGGAAACCTCAGGATGTGGAGGGCCGGTCACTTTTCTAGTGGGGAGGGTGGGACTTCCAAGTCAAGTTTGGTGGCAGCTTGCAAAGAGCTTTTATTTATTGCAAATATTTGCTTAGCACTGCCTTGGTGCAGGTTGCAGGGCATGGGGGATTTTTCCTAAAAGTCCCCATGTGGGCAAATCCTGCATCTTAGCAAATTATTAAATCTGTTGAAGGCCGGGGTAAGATTTTTGTAATACTTTTATTCAGTTTTTTTAATTGAAATTTTTTTTTTTTTCTGTTAAACTTGGTCCAGGCATGCTGGTGCCTATCTCCTGCTGGTTTATTACATTTGATTAACCGAGGAGCACGAGGCAGTTCCCAAGATTCCCCAAACAATGGCTAGGTTTTTATCCCGTGACTCGGCCACAGCCGCCCCTTCCCGTTGCCGCGCTCCAGTTCTGTCGGGAGCTCCCCGTGAACAACCCAGCTCCAATTTGCAGGAGCTGCTCCCTGCTCTGCCCTGGCCTCTGTGCTGCCGGTAATGATGGGGCTGAGCCATCCGAAGGGATCCCACGGCTCTGCTGGGACACGGGGCAGTCACACGCTCTGGTCCTCCCCTTTGGCTGCCCGCGGTCTCTGAAGCTTCTTCCCACCTTCCCTTCAAGTTTCTCACGTTAGCACTTGCACCAGAAGAACTGGAGGTGGTGAATAGTCCAGACCATGGGATGCCTTCGGATTTGGCTTTTATGTTCCTCAGGTCCCGTGCTGCTTTGGTGCGTGACTGTAAAACTCCACGGCCTGTCAGCTGCTGTCCTCCCGTTTTATTCAGACAAAACAATTCCTCTCTAGGCCTGAAACTCAAGGACACCTTATTGTCTCGGGCCCTGAAAAGTATAAACAAAGTGAGCTGGGGGGGAGCAAACTGGGGAGTAATTTAGTAGGACTAAATTACTTCATTAGCCCAAGCTGTAATTGCAGCTTGACCCCCGATATGCAAATGGGCCGAATTTCTCATTGTCTGAAAAACCCGTGACCATCGCCCAGCTGGGTGCAGCCTCTGGGGGCTGCTGGCTGCCCAAGGTGCACCTGTGGGAGGCCTTTAATGAGCACCTTTAATAAAATAATACTTTTATCCTCTTAACCTGGTCCGGCCTCTGTTCTAGGTAGCCATCCCAAGGAATCACATGAGTGAAATGGGATTTATTGGATGGGTTCCCTCTTCCTGCCCTGCTCTTGCAGGGTCGGCAAAAAAAGCTCCTTCAAAACGTCCAACTTCTGCTTCTCGTTTGTTCAAGGCTGCCTGGGCCTGGCTGCCAGACCCTCATAATGAAATTTAACCCCCCTGCATCCCATAGGTGGGGAGATAAACACAGAGCACTTTCTTAGGAGCAGAGAAGAACTGGGTTTGGGACTTCTGCGGGAAGTTTAAAAACAATATTGACTTAAGTCAGTGCTTTCTTCAGGCTCAGTGTCTCTGTTCTTTGCCCTTTGCTGAAGTTTTATAGGAGTCCAGGATCTTTTGCAGCCTTAATGATTCTAAAGCATCTGCTGCTGTGTTTTGGAAGTATTGTCTTCAAAGAGCGTGGTCATCAGTGAGTTTGTCCAGCTGAATTTTCCCAGCAGGTTTTTATATTTGCCTGTGTTGTGCGTTCAGGTGTTTTGTCCCACGGTGTTGGGACAACACACCTGAATGCACAGGTGTTCAACACACCAAACACTACATCCCATAGTGAATATGGGATATACTGCATACTAAATCCCATAAAATTGCAGCTTGTCACCAGGCGGAGCTGTAAAATAAATGTAAATAAACGTGTGTGCGTGCAGGGCTGTAGTTAATGCGGGAGGTTTGTAGCGCTTCTGTTTGCTGGAGGTTCCCTTCCATGGGAATTCAGGATTTGATAATTAACCCGTAGCCAGCAGCACTCCCAGCAATGTAATCCTGTGCTTTTCAGATTACCTGTTGCCGAAGGAGTCGGAGTAATTACTTTATCTGCAGTTGTGACAACACTTGTACAGGAGTGTGACGTTCTGCGGGGCTGCTCCCTGAGCTGTGCCCAGCGTTGTCTTCACGGGCCTGGAGAGCATTCCCTGGATCCTTCAGTGGCACAGGAGATAAGGATTTGGTAATGTGCAGAGAGGAGTGTGGAGCTGCTGTTGGGAGAAAACAGTTTGATCAGGGTGGAGCTGAAAACAAGAGTGTGGTACAGAGACTGCTGGAGCTCTGGAAAAACGGGATTTCTTCCTGGTTTTAGTTGAGTTCTGTGGAACCTCCCCTCTCTGCCTTCAATGGCAGGGGTTGGAATAAATTGGTCTTTAAAATGCCGTCCTACCCAAACCATTCTCCTTTCCTTCTTTGTTCTCCAGTTCTCACCAGTCCATGAGTTCCCAGCAGCACCCTGAGACCCCTCAGAGGTAAAATAAGAACACCAGCACAGGAAAAAGCCTTGGAAATGTGATGCCATCCTCCCACATTGAAACCAGGATGTGCCCAGTTTAAATTTGCTTTTTGATGTTAATAAAAATTTATATAGAGAAAGGGAAAACATAATGGGCTAATTCAGTTCTTTGGCAGCTTACGCATCCCTGGTGTGTCTCTGGTGGCTCCAAGGCTGTCTCAAAGAAACGAGGGCCAGTCCCAGAAATTGGAGGTTTAAAGTTCATCGTCATCTTTCCCTTTTTTTTTTTTTTTTACTTCCTCGAGGTATCTGGCTTTGGAGAGGTTCCTCTTCTCTGTGCTGCACATTTTCCCCTTCCCCACGGATGTTTTTGGCCAGTGTTACCATTGATGTTTTTCTGACTGTGGACTTGTTTGTCCTTGTTCTCTTGGCTGCTTTTCCATGATTTCCCAGAGATGTCCCTCTCCCCCAAAGCCAAGGCCCGGGCCAGCCCTGCAGCCCTTTGCCCAGGCTGCTGTTTCCCACAAGGTTCTTTTGTTGGGAGCGGTTCTGGGTTGCTGCAGTCCCAGGCAATGGCTGGAAATGGGAGGCAGAGCTGGACAAATCCTTCTCCCCTTCCCTGGGGGCTGCTCTGCCTCCCCAAAAACTGCATTTCAGCTGTCAAAAACTGCAGCAGATCCCCACTGCAGAGTTATTTGTTCGTGCTTAAGAGCTGTGCATTTGTTCAGGGTTGTAAACACTGTCAGCAAGGTTTTGACAGCAGTGAAAAATGACATTAAGCTGCTGGTGTGGAGGGGAATAAAACCAGCTTTGGCTCTGCCTGCAGCCTGCCAGGGGTAAATCAGAGGGAAGAAATCATTCCCTGTGAGGCCCTGGCACAGGTTCCCAGAGAAGCTGAGGATTCCTGATCCCTGGAAGTGTCCAAGGCCAGGCTGAACGAGGCTTGGAGCAGCCCGGGATAGTGGAAGGTGTCCCTGCCCATGGCAAAGGGATTGGAACTGGATCAGCTCCGAGGTCCTTCCCAACCCAAACCACCCTGGGGTTCGGTGAAAACCAATCTTGTGAAATGCAGCTTGGTCTGTTATTTCTCGTGGTTTCGGTGCTGGGACAGGTTGGACACAAATTTGCAGAGGAAGAGACAGAAAGCAGTTTAGTTGACGTTCTGTCTCCGTTATCGTATCACAAATTACAGCCTAAGCCTTTCTCCACACCTGGTGGTGTCTTATCAGCCAGAGCAGTTTATGACTAACCCCAGATCCTTTCTCTGCAGGAAACGTTGTGTTCCTGCCACGGCACAACGGTGGGAGGTGTGATAAAATGCGCTTTTAATTACACTCCAATTTCTTGAGTCTGGATACTTTATTTATAAAGACTGCACAGGCAGAGGCCTTTTGTGGTTTTGCTCCTCGGGATGTAACTGCTCTGAAGCAGTTCTGATTTCTTGAGCTCAGGAGCAACAGAAGGGCCAGGCTGCAGTGGACAGATGCTGTGAGCTTCCCTGGAACTTTGGGAAGGAATTATCTAAGGAATTCATTTCCATGACCAGGTTCTCCTCAGGAGCATGTTCTCCTGGCCATCGTGGGTGGGAGCTGTGGCTTTGGGCACTTCTCATGGGTTTAACCTGGGAAACAATGTTTAAAATCATTCATCATTGTGGAACAGGCACATCAGTGATAATCAGGCTGGGTTCTGTTGCCTTCAGCCTGATCTTTCTCTCCAGGAGAAGAAGAAATGGTGTTAGGGAAGGGAAGAGTGGGCAGCAGAAAGAAGAAGCTGAGCTGTACGAAACCTTTCTGTCCAGACTTCTCCTACTTGCAGAAGTTCTGGATTCTCCTGTGGAATGGCTTTGAAACCGGGACAGTGGTTAGATTTTCCTTCACTGGGCAGGGTGTGAGACTGAAAAAACCTCAAGTCCACAAACAGCAAGGCCTGTGCAAGGCCAGGGGATCTCGTAGGAGCTTCCTGCGTTGTACCAGACCTGAGGACGCCTCAGAGCACCCTCACCTGCTGTGCTGGGCCTGTTCTGAAGGAGTTTCTGGTGTCCTTGTGAATGGATTTCTGTGCGAGGGGCTGGCCAGGGACAGCAAGAGGGATCCTGAACTCCCCCGGGATTCAAAAGGCAGCTTTAGCAGTGCCCTTTCCGAGCAGTGTGGTGGCAGGAACGTCACGCCGGAGCGGTGACTCGGAGCTCTGCAGCTTGCAGGGTGTCTGAAGCTGCCCTGGGAGTTGCACGGTTCCCTGCGGATCCTCCTGCTCTGTTGGGAGCCCCATAATTTTCCCTCGGAAGGAATGCAGGCATGGCTGCTGCTTTTACTTGATGTTGTTGACCTGTGGTATCATTAAACCTGGGTCTTGTTTGAACAGCCCATGTGGGCAGCGAGGAGACACAAAGGAACCTACAGATGATTTTTATTGTGGTTCCAGTAGCAGGCTGGAGCATCTTCCTCGCTGGGTGTAATCAGGGGGGTGTAATTAGGCAGTGTTTTCCTGTAGAGCAACTCCTTTTAGCAATTTTCTTCACAAGGAATTGCTGTTCAAAGGTCTGCTTGCTGCTTTAAGTAGAGCCCAGGTGTAGAATAAGGCTTTAATATTAAACCTCTCCTTTATGGTGGAACTCCTGACACGAGCAGCACAAAGGGGGCAGGTTCTGCTTCGCAGAGATTTGTTGTCTCACCACGGAGGCACAGGGATAAACTCCCCCATGGCTCTGATGTTTGGGAATTTCGATGCTGGAATGGTTTTTGGCGAAGAGCTTCTGTGGAGAGGGTGTTGCAACAGCCAGAAACACAGCTTCACTCGAGTGCTGCATCCCCTGTTCCAGCCAGGCTCTAATGGAATCAGCCCTTCCCATTAAATTAATATGTTTTCCATGGAGCCCATCAAGTAACATTTAATTTGCTTCAATGAGGCTGGGCATGTTGGATCAACATGATCAAGGCTTGGGATAATCAGGAAGAATCCCTGTATTTTACAGCATCTTAAAAATGCTCATTTAGACAGAGAGAGCAATTGTGAAGAATCTAATTGGTTGATGCAATTTTATGTCTAATTTAGTGCAAAACTAAGACTGGAAGGAAAATGATCTCTTAGGCACGGATTCTAAAATCAGAGAGAATGGTGAATTGTTCTTTTTTTTTTTTTGTCTCTTTTGTTTCATTTAACAGGAGGTTGTGGTTGCCCTGTGCCTGGCAGTGTCCAAGACCATGCAGGATGAGGCTTGGAGCACCCTGGGGTAGTGGAAGGTGTCCTTGCACATGGCAGGGGGTGGAATGGGATGATCTTTAAGCTCCTTCCAACCCAAACCACTCTGGGAATCCACGGAAAGTAAAGAAGGCTTCATAGGCTTCTTTTTTTAGAATGAAATCCATCTGGCCTGGTTCAAATCTTTCGAGATACTGGAGTTGTTTGTGTTTACAATCACAAACTCCCTTCCAGCCTCAGGAATGGTTTGGTGAGGGGGAGAGGTGGCTTTTCCCATGGCTGACAAAATGGTTAAATGGACCCTGGCGCTGCAGAAGAAGTTTGGTGTCACAAGGGCTTCCCTGAATCTGGTCAGAAGGTCTGGAACACAATCCTTTCCCATGTCAGACAGCAAAACCACTGCCCAAACAGCAAAACCCTGCCCAAAGAGCAAAACCCCTGCCCAAAGAGCAAAACCCCTGCCCAGACACCAAAACCCTGCCCAGACACCAAAACCCTGCCCAAACAGCAAAACCACTGCCCAAAGAGCAAAACCCTGCCCAAAGAGCAAAACCCCTGCCCAAAGAGCAAAACCCCTGCCCAAAGAGCAAAACCCCTGCCCAGACACCAAAACCCTGCCCAAACAGCAGAACCCCTGCCCAAAGAGCAAAACCCCTGCCCAAAGAGCAAAACCCCTGCCCAAACAGCAAAACCCTGCCCAAAGAGCAAAACCCCTGCCCAAACAGCAAACCCCTGCCCAAAGAGCAAAGCCCTGCCCGATGGCTGCCTTGGCCGGTGACGGGGTTAGAGGGTGGATCCTTGTGTGCGGGCAGCCGCCTTTGTTCCGCCGAGGGCCCCAAGGCCATCGCGGTGCGGTCGGTGCCCAGCACGCGGGGCTTCACCCCGTGCTGCTGCTGGGAGCTCTGCGGGCATTGGGATGGCACCTGTGGGCATGTCCTGCACCCCGGCCAGGGCTGAGCAGCTCAAGGGACGTGCCCGGCGCAGCGGGGGCTCCCCTGAGTGCCACACGGTGCCAGGAGGGCACAGCCCGGTGCTGGGGGCTCCCCTGAGTGCCACACGGTGCCAGGAGGGCACGGCCCGGTGCTGGGGGCTCCCCTGAGTGCCACACGGTGCCAGGAGGGCACAGCCCGGTGCTGGGGGCTCCCCTGAGTGCCACACGGTGCCAGGAGGGCACGGCCCGGTGCTGGGGGCTCCCCTGAGTGCCACACGGGCGCTGGAGCTGCCCAGCCCTGCTGGGAGGAGGTTGGAAGCACAAGGCCTGTCCTGGGACCGGGCCACGGCCTCGGGGTGCTCCATCCCTGCTGGGTCCATCCCTGGCAGCTGTCCTGTGCCAGGGGAGGTGTCCCCTAGCACAGGAGTGCAGGGCTGGGAGCAGCTGGTGCCGCCACTGGGATGCTGTGCAGGGAAGTGCAATGGCTCTGTTCCCTGCCTGCTGGCAGCTCAGGTGTCTTTGGGAATTGTTCATTCCTGGCTCCACGAGCGTTTTGTGGTTACTGCTCAAACCAACGCTTCAGTTTCCCATTGTGGACTTAAAACTCTGGAGTGCTTCCCTTCCCTTCCTGCTGCTCCCTGAGAACTGGGGGGCAGACGCTCCAGTAAAGGAGTGACAGCCCCAGCTGGCACCTCAGAGTGGCACAGGAGGTGCCCAGACCACGGCCAAAGCTTCTGTTGTTCTTTTTTGGAGGTTTTCTTCCCCTCCACGACCCTACAAAAAAGGGTCTTCCTGAAGAGTTTTGCTTATGGAATAAATACTTTGTCGTTAAGTATGTCATGATGAACGTTTTATTCCTCGAGGGAGGGATATTTTTAATGAAAGAATAACCCTGTTGATACCATCAGGCATCGTTAATGATCAGCTGCTGTGTTTGTGCCTTTCTGCCTTGAGCAAAACCACTCTTAACCCAGCGTGTTTGTACCTGGTGCCTTCTGTGAACGCGTTGCTCGTTGCTTAAATCAAACCAGACATCCAAATTCCCTCCAAAAGGCAATTACTGAACAGCTTTCAGCAAGGCAAACTTGTCTAAAACCGACTTGCTGTTCCAAAGGTGCTTTTGTGAATGTGCTGCCCTTCCCTGGTCTGCGTTCCTGGGACTGGAGATCCAGGAGAGGATCCCCTTCCTCGAGAGTGGCTTTAAGGCAGTGGCAAAGTGGTTTGGGGCTCGTGTCTGCACAGAGCTGGGTGTAATTCCATGAGGCTGGAAAACCTGGAGAAGCTTTGAAGGGCTGTTATCCCGAGGTGTCTCCATCTCTTTCTTGGGAGCTGGTGGCTGCTCTTCCAATTTCCGAGGGAGCAGAGTTCTCGGTGTGACTCAGCTTTACAGGAACACTGCTTTAAGCAATGCTAATCCCGACTGCTCCGGTGTTTTGTTTGCCCAATATCCTTCCCAGAGAGCCGGCCGTCCTTTGTTCTCCTCTCAGACACGAGGCAGGGCTGAGCCGGCCCGAAGGAATGACGGAATGCCCCTGGAATGTGATGTGTCACATCTGGGAAAAAAGGGCTTCAGAAAAGGCAGACTTGCCCTTTATTTGCGGCTGGATGGAACTGACACGTCCTTGGAAGGTGGGAGAGAAAATAAAAAAACAAAAAAGCTTGGCTGGGTTTGAAATTCATGTTGCTGATCTTTTTTTAGAAGAAATAACTAAAAACGTAATAAAAAGCCCCAAAGCCTGGGAGCTTTGGATGGCAACGTATCTGAGTCAGAAAAAGGATTTTTGGATGCAGCTGGAAACCATTGTAATTGCTGCATCTGAGCCAAAAAATAAAGTGTGTTTGGGGAGCAGCTGCATGGTTCATATCCTGCTGCAAGGATGGGAAGGCTGCTGCTTTTCCAGCCATTTCCCGTTTGGGAATTGTAGAATCGTGGAATATCCTGGGCTGGAAGGGCCCCACAGGGATCAGGGAGCTCCTGCTCCCCTCCCGTGGTTCTCCTGCTGTGCAGAGCTGCTTCTTCAGGAGATGCTTCCTCTGCCTCGGGGTGAAGGGAGCTCCCGGAGCTGTGGGGCCCTTCTGAGGACATTTTTTTGGGCTGCATCCCCTGGTTCTGTCTGCCAGGGAGCAGAGGGGCATCCACAGCCTGCTGGGATTACAATTTGTGGGAGACTTCCCTGACTTCAGATGCTAACCGAGGAGAAAAATACTGATTAATATAAATGACCAGGAGAATCATTGAGTGTGGTGAATAACAGAGGCAGCAGAGCTGTAATTAGCATCCTCTCAGTGCCCTGACTCCTGGATTTTGGGAGTGTGCAGCAGCACAGCTGCCAAGGTCCCTTTAAAGTCGGGTGTGTTGCAGCAAACACGGGATGATCACAGGAATGAGCAATCTTCTTATTGTCTCACCTCCCTGGAAGCTGAAATGCAGAATTAATCCTCTGCTCCATTGTCATCCCTTACCTTCCTGCCGGGCTCCTTCCTCTCTTCACTGCAAATATTCTCCTGAATGTTCTCCCGAGGTTTAAGTGTGAGGGGAAAGTAAGATTGGCATTTTGAGCTGTTAAATGTGGTTAATCAGCTCGGTGGTGGGTGGGAGGAACGTGCTCTGGGGTTAAGAATTTGATATTAATGGTGAGCAGGAGCCTTCTTGCCAGACCTGTGAAAATCCCCTTCAGTCAGGCAGGAACTTCTAAAAAATCTGGTTAAAAACTGGTTAGAGCTGGTTAAAAATCACCTGGTGGTTTTATTGTTGCTGTGATTAAGAGAAACACAGGGATTGTGGGAGGGTGTGTGGAAGGTGGCAGCTTTTCCCCATATTACCAGGAGACGCTGGTTTGGGTTTGCTGGGTGGGAATTAGGGCTGCAAATCTCTGCAAAAAGGCACAAAGCAAAGAAAGAAACCGAGCTCCTGGGATTCCTGCAGGACGAGGTGGGTTGGCCTGAGCAGACTCGGGATGTGTAATTCCAGCAGCTGCTGGGGCTGACCTGCTGGGGAGGAGCTCTAATCCTTTCTCCTGCCTTTTGGCAGAGTCAGGGAAAATATGCAGATGACGTTTTCCAAAAATACCTCCCTCGCTCTGCAGAAGGCCCAGGGCACGGTGAGGAGGCAATAATTCAGCAGGAGGGCTGGATGTAGCCAGGATCCCTCCTCCCAGGAGTTAAAACCTTGAGAGGCAGCGGATCAATTTTTGCAGTGTCTGCTCGACTCCCATCCACGACTGGCAGCAGAAGCGGGAGGGGTGATTGCCCTGTAACAGGAGAAGCAGCTCACAGATTGCCAATATAATTGCCTGCTTTAATTAATTTCACCTTCTTGCCTCTGATATTAGAACGTGAAAGTCAAAGTTGCTATTTTTACAGCAGTGCACATGTAATTAGTACAAAACCCACCCAGGGCACGGAAATCCGAGCTGAAACGTTTGGTGACAAATGCAAATTCCAGCCTAAATATTTTCCTCTGCTTGGCAGTGAATCGATGCTGGTAAAAAAGATGCACAACAAGTCCTCCTGCACAAATGCAACTCTCACAGGCTGCTGTGCTGGATATTCCTGTCCCACAGCAGCAGGGAAGAGCGGATGGGGTGGGAATGTCCTCGGAGCTGCAGCGAGTGCAGCCTGCACCGTGTCCTTCCCTGCCCGAACATTCCCTCTGGTCCTTCCCAGGTGGGATTAACTCTGCCCTCGCAAGGCAGAGCTGTGTCCAGGGGCACAGTGCTGCCCCGGGCACCAAATCAGCCTCCCCGGGGTCATCCTGCACTCCAGCCATCACCACGTGCTCTGTGCCTTGGGAAACGGGGTGAATCTGTGTTTCGGTGTGTTTAGCTGCGGCATTTTCTGTGAGTCCGTGGATTCCTGGCCTCACAGCTCCAGCTGAACTCTGAGAAGTGTTCTAGTAGCAACAGAAATGGTTGTGATGGCACGTGGAGAATCTGTTCACAGGATTCTTTTTGATTTGTGGTATCCAAACTTTCTTGCCCAGGGGTGTAATTCCTGTTGTCCCAACAGACCAGGCACGTCTGGGGTGGCACTGGTGCCTGTTCAAAGAGGGGCATGCTTGGCTTTCCCTCTCCCCCCAAACTCAAAGCATGTCTGTGGATGTGCATCATCCTTTCTCCAGGCTCTTTCCAGTTAATATTGTCAGATTCTGGGTTTGCTGTAAAGGGTTTCAGTGCTTAAAAACAAGATTTTTTTTTTTTTTTAAACATTTAAAAAAATAATTGTAGGAGCCCAAGATGATTTGGCTTGGAAGCAGCCTTAAAGTCATTTTGTTTCGCTCCTTTCCACAGACCAGGCTGCTCAGAGCCTCACTAATGACCTCAGACACGCTGTGAGGTTTAATTAAGCACTTTTAGCTCTGTCTCCTTCCCTGCCACCCACCCTCAGCACTGGGTGTGGGCACCCAGCACTCGGGGACTTGTCCCAGTGCTCTCCTGGCAGTTGGAAGGCTGGGAAGTGACTGGGGCGTGGAGATTATTGAGGATTTAGGTACAGAAGGCACAGAAATGTATGGATTGCTTGGACTGAACTGGGTAATTGTAAGGTTTTTGATTGACATAACTTCCCTGATTCCTTCTGGACTGAAAACTTCCCACCTCATTTGCAGCCAAATATCAAATGAAGTGAAAGAGAAGAAGCTTAGGTTAGAAATGAGGAAGGAATTGTTCCCTGTGGGGCCTGGCACAGGTTGCTCAGAGGAGCTGGGGCTGCTCCTGAATCCCTGGAAGTGTCCAAGGCCAGGCTGGAACAACCTGGGATAGTGGAAGGTGTCCCTGCCGTGGCAGGGGCTGGAAGGGGACCTTTGAGGTCCCTCCCAGCCCAAAGCTCTGTCATTCCCGGATTCTGTTGTGTATGAGAGCAGGAGGAATGCTGATCCCAATAAAAGTGGAGACAGCTTTTCTCCCCCCACAGACTCAGTGTTCTGGTTTGAGGGAGACCATCTGCTCTGCACTTCCAGTAACTGTCATCCTCCCACAGCTAGCAGAACACTTGGGATTCTGAGGGGAAAAACCACTTTTCTCTAGAATTAACATTTTGCACGTCTTGTCTTTCAGATGGGAAGAGGAGCTGACGAGAAGGATGAGCCTGGAATCCATGGTGGAAACCTTGCGAGAGGTGAGGTTTGAGCAGTTTGGGGTGAAAGGTGCAGGGGTTTTCTGTACCTCTTGTCACGCTGCTCAGCATTTTATCTGTCTTTTCATTGAAAATCTGCCTTCTGGCTAGAGCAGCTGAGCTTCTGTAGAGGACAGTGCTAATGTTGGGAAGCTGGAGCAGGAAATGATGAATTTTGTGACAGAGTTGGTCACAAAGTGGGAGGAGGGAGTGGAAGTTACGATGGAGGACAGCAAATTTCACTAAAGAATTAAGAATTCCATTCTGACCCCCTTTTTCCTGGTGCTTTACCAGCCTGCTCAGGCTGAGTGAGAAGCTTTGCTGGGCTCTCCCCTCTCACCTCCCGGGTGTTTTCCCTTGCAGGAGGCACAGGAAGCAGAAGCTCTCCAGGAGGAGCTGAATGAGAAGATTGAGAGGCTGAAAGCAGAACTGGTGGTCTTTAAGGGTCTGATGAGTGATGTAAGTACAGAGGGCCCTGATGGCTGTGTGTGTCCTGCACATGGCTTCATCCGGGCCAGGTGATTAGCGAGTGCCGCTGTGTAATTAGCGAGTACTGCTGTGTAATTAGCGAGTGCTGCTGTGTAATTAGTGATGGCTGCTGGGATCCAATGCATCGGACAGATCCCCCTTCCCTGCTTCCTGTCTGGTCTGTGTGGAGATGCATTAACTGCTGCTTGCCCCATAACCAGGACTCTGCCCTCCCCTCCCTTCCCCACAGCTGGTGGGCAGCACTCGGATCTGGGAAAAAAGGGTTGGAAAACTCCCAGATTGGGGTGCAGGTTCAGCACTGTGCAACTCCAGGAGCTGCTGGCCAAGGGGACTTTGCCTCGAGTCACGCGAGAAAATCCTGTTCCTACAGGAACACCTTGTATGGAATCATGGAGTGGTTTGGGTTGGAAGGGGCTTAAAGATCATCCTGTTCCACCCCCTGCCACAGGCAGGGACACCTTCCCCTGTCCCAGGCTGCTCCAAACTCCGTGCAACCTGGCCTTGGACACTGCCAGGCGTGGAGCAGCCCGAGCTTCTCTGAGCACCCTGTGCCAGGGCCTCCCCACCTTCACAGGGAGGAACAAGCGTTTCCCATCTCCCTTAATGAAGCTCTGGAAAGGTGAATCCAGTAATCCTGGTTCAGGTATTGGCTTTGCTTCCAAAATGGGGCTGGTTCAACCTCCTGGCTTAAAAAAAAAAAAAAAAAAAAGTCTTGTTTTCTCAGGTATTTTCTCATGTCTCATTAGATACTGAGTTCTCTTCAAAGCCAGAGGATCTTTTAGGCCCTGACCAGATAAAATTCTTTTATTTAAAAGTGAGAGAATGCAGGTATCTGGAAAGATAAGCCAGGTGAACATCAAGGTGCCTTTTCAGTAAGTCTGAGGTAGTGCTGAAGTCACTTGTCTGAGGAATAAACCCTGTTACGCTGATTTATTCTGTAATTTTTTGCACACAACAGCCCTCTCCTGACTTCACATAAACCTGCAGAACCCGCTCCCAGATGTCAAATCCATTCTCTCAAGGCCACTAGATCTGCTCATGGGAAATTTGGCAATTAGCTGTGTGTCCTTCTGGTGGTTAATCGAGGGTGGCCGTGCTTGGTCAGAGCCTGGAGGGGAGAGGCTGCCCTGGCCTGACTCCGGGGAGCTGACGCGGCTCCGTGTGTGCACAAGGGGAGGTGCATGAAGGCAAACATCCTCCTGGGCTCAGGGAGAGTGCTCTGAGCTCTGCTGCGGGCTTTAAGGGATGAGGGAAAGCACTGGCAGTGCTTGTTTTGAACCTCACTGGGCAAATATTTAGGAGAGAGAAGTGCAAAATGTTGGCACGTGGCTGTTTCCTTCCTGCAGATAAGGATCACCAGTTCAGTGGGTGAGATTGTGTCGAGTGTGTCAGCGCTTGAGAGATTTATTTTCCTCGGGGTGTCTGGAAAACACAAATCTCCAAAGGTGGTTCACAGGGCCTGGGGAAAACTCTGTGTTAATTTAAAACACAAAAAGGTGGGGGAAAAGCAAACTAAACCAACAAAAAGCCCAAAGCTTTCCTCTTAGAAAGGGGACTTGGTGTTTAAAAATGGTCTGCAGAGGGTTTTTCCACTTTTGTGTCGCAGGTGGAAGCATTGCTTAGGAGTGGGACTGTCCAGGAGAGCAAGTCTCGACTAGGATGGAAAATATGCTTTGGTGGTTTTTTAATGTTTCTTCCTTCATAAGGAGCCAGATGTTCTGTCTGAGTGGGAGTATCTCTCAGAAATTAGAACTACTACAAGGCAGTATTTTTCACGCATAAATTTTCACGCAGAACTTTTGCTGGGCTGGAAGCCAGGTTAGTGCCAGTGAAGAGCGTTCTCTGTGCCAAGGTTTTCATGGATCTCTTTGGATCCAGTGAGGATTTGCTGGTTCCGTGCTCTGTGTGCAGTTGCTGTGGAGCCTGGATTCTGGTTTAACAGCAGCTCCTCCTTGCAGGCACAGCCTTTGTGTCGGAATGGGGGGGAGTGTTGCATCCTCTCCAGGATCTACATTTCATTCTGCCCTGCACACACTGCGCAGGGGGGCGTTCTCCGTTTTTAAAGTGTTATTTATGGAATGCCAGAACGGTTTGGGCTGGAGGGGACCTTCAGGGCAATCCAGTCCCACCCCCTGCCATGGGCAGGGACTCCTTCCTCTATCCCAGGGTGCTCCAAGCCCAGCTTGAGCACTTCCAGGGCTGGGGCAGCCTCAGCTTCTCTGAGCATTCCATTGTCCCGCCCTGTTCCTGACCCACCAAGGTGCCCCTTGCCACACTGAGCAGTTGTTTTGGGGTGGGTGCAGGTGTTTTTTTTTTTCCGGTGGCAAATCCCTCTTTGAGTTGAAGCTTTGTTAGAGTCAGTGGCGAGCTGTGGAGTCCTGAGACTGCCGTGCTCTGCCTGCCCCAGACCAGGGCGCGATGCTTGACGCTGCTGCGGCCTGGGGTTCCAGAGATACTGCGGGGTATCTCTTCTTGCCTGAACTGTCTAATAATGGAAGATAATCCCTGCTGTCCTTCCTGCAGCCCATGACAGACCTGGACACAAAGATCCAAGAAAAGGCCATGAAGGTGGACATGGACATCTGCCGCCGAATCGATATCACGGCCAAGCTGTGCGATGTCGCGCAGCAGCGCAACTCGGAAGACGTTTCCAAGATTTTCCAGGTGATTAGGCCCTGAATTTTCCATAGGGTAGGGCAGGAGGGAGCAGTGCTGAGCAATGTGGTCCAGGTCGTTTGCCTTTTCCGGAGCTCTCTCTCCGTATCTGTATTTCCCCCGCTGTCTGTCAGCACCAAGAGCGCAAAGTGCAGAGAGTTTAACAAAACAGGAGTCCCAGGATGATCTTTAAGCCAAGCTGTGAGTCTGATGTTAGTCTGCACTGAATGCAGGGAAAAAAAGCAGTGTTGCAGGGTCCAGGTTTGTATAATTCCTCCCTCCCATTTGTTCCCTTCTTAAGTGAGAGGTTTTAAGCTCGTGGAACTGTCATCTGAATGTTCTTATTTCTGGCTCAAGTGCTCTGTGGCCAGAAATAACATTTCTGTGATGGTGAGCTCTGGCTGCTCCAGCTGCTTTCCTTGGAGCTCCTTGGAGCTTGAAGGAAAAGTCCTTCAATTTGCTCCAAAAGCGATCGGTGACAGCTCTGCCTGGATCAAGGCTGTCACTCCCAGTGCAGCTGGTCTTGTCACAGCTGCAGTTTCAGCCCTGATTAACCCACCTTCCTTCTGCTTCCGTCTAAATGTGTCTTGTTCAGGCTCTCAGTAGATCGGATGCTTTTCTGTGTATAGTGACACCACACGGTGTGCTAAGTGCTATTCAGAATCACTGTCAGAGATCCTTGTGGTCTCTGCTGGTGAAGCTGCCGAAATATTTGATGTTTTTTCTCCCCTTGTGTTCCCCAAAAGACTCAAACCTCCTCAGAGGAGAATTATTTCTCTGGCAAGTTGGCACCGTATGGTGCCAGTGCCTCCTCCGTGTCTCTGAGGAGAATTGCTGAGTCTTTCTGCTCAGAGGTGACTGCAGAGCACACACCTGGTCAGGCCTGCAGGGGTTAAAATGACCAGGAGAAAGACACCTCGGAGAACAAGGCCAACAGGGGATGGTTTGTGTGCCAAGAAGAGGGAAAACTGCTGTAGGTTGGGAGTGGGTTGTGTGTTTGTGGTTCTGGCACCAGCTGGGAACATGCTGTGTTCCCAGCCCTCTGGGATCCTCTGGGATCCTCTGGGATCTGGGATCATCCTGTGTGTTCCCAGCCCTCTGGGATCCTCTGGGAGCATCCTGTGTGTTCCCAGCCCTCTGGGATCCTCTGGGAGCATCCTGTGTGTTCCCAGCCCTCTGGGATCTGGGAGCATCCTGTGTGTTCCCAGCCCTCTGGGATCCTCTGGGAGCATCCTGTGTGTTCCCAGCCCTCTGGGATCTGGGAGCATCCTGTGTGTTCCCAGCCCTCTGGGATCCTCTGGGAGCATCCTGTGTGTTCCCAGCCCTCTGGGATCTGGGAGCATCCTGTGTGTTCCCAGCCCTCTGGGATCCTCTGGGAGCATCCTGTGTGTTCCCAGCCCTCTGGGATCTGGGAGCATCCTGTGTGTTCCCAGCCCTCTGGGATCCTCTGGGAGCATCCTGTGTGTTCCCAGCCCTCTGGGATCTGGGAGCATCCTGTGTGTTCCCAGCCCTCTGGGATCCTCTGGGAGCATCCTGTGTGTTCCCAGCCCTCTGGGATCTGGGAGCATCCTGTGTGTTCCCAGCCCTCTGGGATCCTCTGGGAGCATCCTGTGTGTTCCCAGCCCTCTGGGATCTGGGAGCATCCTGTGTGTTCCCAGCCCTCTGGGATCCTCTGGGAGCATCCTGTGTGTTCCCAGCCCTCTGGGATCTGGGAGCATCCTGTGTGTTCCCAGCCCTCTGGGATCCTCTGGGAGCATCCTGTGTGTTCCCAGCCCTCTGGGAGTGTCCTGTGTGTTCCCTCTGTGCCCCTTGCAGGGGTGTCCCTTGAGTTCCCTGAACTTCATTTCTTGGGGGCTGTCCAGGCTTTTCCAGGGCTCAGCCAACCCTTCTTGTCTCCTGAGGATTCTCAGTCTGCTGCTGCTGCTGGGCTGGGGCTGGCCCTGGAATAAAGGCTCTCTGGAAAGGTTTCCTGTCTGTTCCTTGCTGGAGTTCCGTGCTGGAGGCCACACCTGTGGTGGTGGCAGGAGAGGGAGAGTTCTGTCACTGCTCTCTGCCCGGGCACTGCTGCCCCTGCCGCTTTTCCCTGGCTCATCCCAGGCTCTGCATGGCCTCTGGCAGGTCCCAGGCCGGGCCCGGTGAGCACACGAACGTCCCCGGAGCGCTGGCAGCCTGCAGCTCGCTTTGCTCTTTCCCAGCTGCTTCCCCGTGCTCCGTGTCCACCGCTCCTCACAGGCCGGGCAGGGAATCCCTGGGTTTCCCCGGAGCTGCTGGGCAGCCACACCCACTCAGACCTAACTCCTCTCCTCTCCTTCCACCCGGGTTTCCCACTCCCCCTCCGAGCCCCGTAGTCACTGCCGCTCTCTCCACCCGAGGTGGCCTCCAAGAAGAAGGAGCGGAAGCTGGCGTCCGACGAGGAGCTGTCGGAGCAGGACGCCGACAACGGGCGGTTCTCGGACGACGAGGTCAGCTGCTCCCTCAACATCACGGATGAGATGAAGAGGATGTTCAACCAGCTGTGAGTGTCCCGGGAAAACTGCTCCTGACAGGGATGGCTGAGCTGGCGGCGTGGCACAGGCCGGCAGGGTTGGAGGAAGTTCAAATAAAATTAACAGATTGCTGCTCCTCCCTCACGTGGGAGGAGCTACAGAGGATATAAAAAATACAAACTAGTTTGCTACTCTGTGTTGTTGCAGAAGAGGAAAAACACAGAGAAAAAAGGTCAAAACCAGGAGTCTGTTCTGCGTGTTGGGCTGAATATTTGATTTCTAGAGTTTGCTGCTGCTTGGCTGGATAGAATTTGAACTGAAAGCTCAGCTTGGAGTGGATACAAACCTCTCAAGTTTTTTGGGATGTTTTTCAGTGGGGCTGTAGGCAAATGGGAGCGGTGGACCTGTCTGGAAGATCAGTGGACAATTACAGATGTCAGGAATGTCGGTGTTGTCAGCTGTGCTGCAAAGTCCCGTCTCCCACACTGGAAGAATTGGAGTTTATTTTGCCTAAAGCTTTGCCCCTAAACTAAATCTTTTTGCCCAAAGCTTTACCCCAAACCAAGGCTTTTCCCCAAACCAAACTGCTCCCACGCAGGAAGTTCGAAGCAGCCCAGGAGGGACTCTGAGCACGTGGTGCTGCTCTGAGCAGTTCAGGGAGGTGGCTGGAGGTGTCCCCTGTGTCCCCTGCTGCCATCAGGCCAGGATGGGGGTGGCCACAGCCTGGTGAGGCTTTTGGGGGTCTCTGCTGTTCTGCAGAGCCCTGGCAGCACCGTGGGGGTGACTGCAGCACCCCAGGGGGGTGGCGGGTGTCCCCTGCCAGCTCCTGCAGTGACTCCCAGAGCTCTCCCCACCCAGTGCAGGACAGGAATTGTGTGGGGGAGTACATGAGGGATGGTCTGAGAACCACCAGCTCCTCTTCTGCTGTCAGACACTGCCAAGAGTTCTGTTTCAGGGGAGCGTTTCCTCCTTTCTGCCTGAATGCCCTCTGTGGGAGGCATGGGTTTTGCCAAAGCTGTGCATGATTCCCCTTGTTAGGACTCCTTTCAGATGTCTTTAGGCCCTCAGTAATAATCAGTGTAATAAGTGCAGATTTTTGACTTCTCCACTGCTAAATTCAATGTGACAGCAGGCAGTGTGTGGATTTTTTAAAAAAGCAAGAAGTTAAAATGTACCTGCTAGGTTGGTCGTGCATTTAGGTTTTAATTTTGTTCCAAAACGTGCCCTGTGATATCCAGTTGTTTTTGGTGCTGCTGCTGAAATTCTTATCTCCTGGTCCTATTACCCATGGCACCAAGTGCTGCAGGATCCTTGTTCTTGTCAAGGTGGGGTGAAAGTGTTGGTGGCTCACTGGGGATGGGCTTGGGGTCTCTGTGAAGTAGAAAATAATAGCTTAGAAATAGATCTGGTATCATTAACAGAAACAAAACAACTTGCATTTTAGCTGTAACGAACTTAATTTTTAACAATTAAATAATAAAAAATCCAAACTGCAGTGGATTTTGAGCAGTGTGTGAGGTCAGCCCAGGAGCCTTTGTGCTCTCTGACCAGGACAGATCTTGCAAAAAGGAAACGATTTGGAGAAGTGGAATTGCAAAAGGCACAATCGTGAGCGTCCACGCTTTTTAAATGACATTTTTACAGTGCTGCTGATCCAGACAGACCTCCTGTCCCTTGCCAGGCTCTGCAGCCTCCCGGGACAGCACCGGGCTCTTCCCGTGGTGTTATCAGCCCAGAGGAAGTGAGCTAAAGCCATAAAAATGCATCAGCCTGGAATCCAGGCTGCTTAGGGAGCAATTCCAGCTCTTTGTCGGGGCTCCCTAACCAGGCTGAGGAGCAGCTACTGCTCTGCGCTCTGCGACTTCCCTTGATTGCACAAGGTTTGAGCAGATAATGGTGTGAAAGGCCGCTCTTGCCTGTGCCCTCAGCGGCTGCGGCGGTGTCTGTGCTGCTCCGCACATCTCTGGGGCTCGGCCTTTTCGCCCTTGCTCCTTTTCGAGCCGGTTCCTTTCAGATCCCGGTGCGTCCCGAGGGCTGCAGGGGAGCCGCTGGCTCAAGTCCCCCGTGAAATGGGCTCGGATTCTGTGCCTTGTGACATCCCCCGAGCTGTGTTTGGGCTCCTTTGCCCCCGGAGGAAAGAACGGCTCCAAACATTTCTGCGGTTTTGCAAACAGGGGAAGCTACTGTGCAGCTCCATCTGGAGGGCAGAGCCGGGCCTTGTGCTCGGAGCAGCAGCTCCAACAAGGATCTTTTATTCTGCCGTGGGGTGGCGGAGAGCCCGGGAGAGAGGGGCTTGGGCAGCGGCACAGGCTGTTCGGAAGAGCTGTGAGGATTTCCAGCCGCTGCATTGTCCTCTCGTTCAGCTCTCACAGCCCATTTTTCTAGACAATTAATTAAAGGACTGAGGGAGCGGGGCTGGAGTGCTTCGGTTAATGCTTGTTCTGTTCTCTCAGCCGTGAGACATTTGATTTTGATGACGACTGTGACAGTTTAACATGGGAGGAGAACGAGGAGACGCTGCTGCTTTGGGAAGACTTCACCAACTGCAATCCCTCCATTGACCTCCAAGGAGAGGTGAGTTCATTCCCATTATTTTCTCCAACTCTCCTCTGCAGAAACTCTCCCTCAGCTACTCTTTTATAGCTATTTGTGCCTGTGGGGGTTTGACTGGTGATCTAGTTTGCCACATAAACCGACTTTGATTTTAAAATCCTCTTGGTGCTTCCTCTCTGTGGTTGTTTTTCACTCTGTGCAATCACTTCATTGGCCAAACTTTATTTCCTTGGCTCCTTCAGACTTGAGTATTTAAAATACTGAGTGAGAGGTGAAGGATCCAAGGTGCCTGTTCCAGGAGCATCAGAGAATCTGTCACCCTTTCTCTAGAACTCTGGGCTGACAGGGAGGAGGTTTAGATTTGATATTAGGAAAAAATTCTTCCCTGTGCCCAGGGAAGCTGTGGCTGCCCCTGGATCCCTGGCAGTGTCCAAGGCCAGGCTGGACGGGGCTGGCAGCAGCCTGGGACAGTGGGAGGTGTCCCTGCCCATGGCAGGGGGTGGAATTGGGTGAACTTTGAGCTCCTTCCAGCCCAAACCAGTCTGGGGTTCCGTGATCCCCCACAGCCCCTCGCCCTCTCTGCGTCGTCATTGACGCTTTAATGATGGTAATATGTGGAGTGCAGGGCATGGGGTTGCACAGTTGTTCCTGTGGGGAGCAAAGCAACCTCCGTGTGGCCTGGGGAAAGTTTGAAGGGCGTAAATCCTATCCCAAAAAAAAAAAGCACCTGTGGTTGCAGGACCACGAAAAAGCCCCAGGGATCCTCTGGACCCGTGAATCCTGTGCTTCCCTCTGCGCAGTCAGTGGGGATCTGCTGGCAGCGGTGGATAATGAACAGCTGCCCTTTAATCCTGAAATCCCAGGGAAAGGCAGCTAATCCAGCCACTCCTGAGCCTTCTTAAACCAGCCTGGAGAGGGCTGGGAATGGCTGGGAATGGGATGGAATGGCTGGGAAGGGCAGGGAGTGGCTGGGAATGGCAGGGAATGGGCTGGGAATGGCAGGGAATGATGGAATGGCTGGGAATGGCTGGAAATAGGCTGGGAATGACTGGAAGTGGCTGAGAATGAAAGGGAATGGCTGGGAGCAGCCTGGGAATGGCAGGGAATGGTTGGGATTTGCTGGGAGTGACTGAATGAAAGGGAATGGCTGGGAATGACTGGGAATGGCAGAGAACAGCCTAGGAATGACAGACAGGGAATGGCTGGGAATGGCTGGGAATGACTGGGAATGGCAGGGAATGGCTGGGAATAAAAGCGAATGGCTGGGAATAAAGGCGAATGGCTGG